>JAADYF010000040.1:0-58679 GCA_023338175.1 Phytopythium delawarense
CTATCGGAGACGGGAGGAAGCCAACGCTGGTTGCGTTCGGAGACTGCGGCGCGGCTGGCAAGGATGTGATCAAGAACTGCCCCGCCGGCCCAGTTCAGTTGCTGTGCAAGAAGCTGGCGACCAGGTGCGAGGTTGTCGCCGTGGCCGAGTATCTGACAAGCCAGATCCATCGCGATTGCGACGCGATGAGCCAGATGAAGAACCAGTTCGTGTGGAAGAAGTGCAAGGATGGCAAGACGCGCCGATGCTCCGTCCACAAGGTGCTGCACTGCCTCCAAAAGGACGGTGGATGCGGACGCAGTGTGGATCGCGACGTGAATGCGTCCAAGAACATCCTGGACGTGGTGCTGTGGCAGCTCGCGGGGAAGCCGGATCGCCCGGACCGCCTGCGCCGAACCGCGCCGTGACGTCGACTCTCACATGCGACCGAAATGCCAGCCTGTCCAGGACCTTCGGATCCTGAGCAAGTCCCATTCACATGGGGGCGTGCCCTTCGGGGCGTGGGTCTGGCCGCCGGACTTCATGAAGAAAAAAAAAGCGAAGCCCGGCACTATTGAAGGCTGCAGGGAAGGCAGAGCTTTGTTCTGTGTTGCACCGTACTTCGATATCACGTGGTTTGTATATTCAAGATGGCGGAGCCTACGCCTTGGCGACCTGTGGCGTCGGCGCGTCCGCTCCGCGGCGCAGTCGCCGCCAGATCTCGGAGCGCAGCAGCGCCATCTCCTTCGTGGCGCCCGTCATGAGCCCCGAGTTCTCCTGCGCGCGGCGGATCAAGTACGGCAGCACCTCGTGGATCGGGCCGTACGGCACGTACTTGAACACCTTGAACTGCTCGGCGCCGAGCGTGTACGACACGTGGTCACACATGCCGAGCAGCTGGCCGAAGAACACGCCGCCGGTGGCGCGGTCGATGCCGAGCTCGGTCATCTTCTCCACCGTCTTCTCGACCGAGCCCTCGTTGTGCGACGCGACCATGAAGCTCGCGAGCGAGTTGTTTTGCAGCAGCTTAGCCACCTGCGCGTCGTAGTTGGCGTGCGTGTGCTCGATCGACTCGTGGATCGGGTCCAGGTAGCCCATGTCCTTGGCGCGCTTGCGCTCCTGCACCATGTAGGCTCCGCGCACGAGCTTGCACGCGAAGCGGAACTTCTCGCGGCGCGCGCGCTCCAGATCAATGTCAATGCGGTCCGACGACATCTTGAGGTAGCACTGGAACGTGTTGTAGATCACGTCGCGGCCGTCGCGGTTGTGGCGACGCTGAAGGTTCAACACGAGGTGGTCGATCGCCGGTTGCATGTACGTCTGCTCGGCGTCCACCATGAGCTTGACACCGCGCTCGGCCGCCTCGGTCGCGAGACCCTCGAGGCGGTGGATGAGGTTGAGCAGCTGCTTCTTCTCGGCCTCGTTGAGTGGCTTGGCGTCGATGAACTGCGTCAGCGGGCCCATCGTCAGGTCCATCGGGTCCTGGAAGCTCACCCAGTCAACGTAGTCGATCACGCCATCGTTGGACGACGCGTCCATGGCGTCGAACAGCGCGCGCGCGTCGTCCTCGCTCACGTCCAGACCAGCGTTCTTCAGGCCCGCACGGAGCGACGGGTAGTCGACAAGCGCGTCCAGGTAGCGCGACTTGGCGCGCGACAAGTTGGGTCCATCCAGCGAGTTGAACAGCAGCTGCGCCTGCACGATGATGGAGGACATGCGCATGAGCAGTTCGGGCTTGCCCAGCGCCGTGCACTTGATGGCCACGAACGCCGGCTCGTCCGTCGGGTTGGTGGATCCGCGGGCCGCGGCGGTAGCGGCGGCCGTCGTGGCTGCGTCCAGGATGGCGTGGCGCGCGATCGCGGCGTTGGCGTCGCAGGTCGCCTCACCCTCGTACTCGTACGTGCGCGCCGACACGAGGCTGTGGTCCACGCCGTTGAGGTCGCGTGGGTCCTCCACGTCTGCCTCGGCCGCATAGTCAAGGATACCGCCGATCCCCGCGTCCGCCAGCGCCTGCAGTACCGGGCGGATCTCGTGCACGTCCTGGCCAGCGCAGAAGTGGCCGAAGAAGGTGGCGCGCAGCATGGCGTCCGTTAGCTTGGGGCCGACCACGGGCACAGCGTAGGCTGCGCGCAGCAGCGCGTCGCTGTGCTGCACGAGCCAGCGCTGCTGTGACATCAGGTACACGGCGTACGCGCGCACGAGGTCGGCCGTCGTCTTGGACTGGAAGATGCGCGCCGTGTCCGTGAAGTCGAGCGCCGTCGTCCTGGCCGCGGGCGGAGAGGCGGACGAAGCCGCGCGCACCGCCTCGATGGACGGCGCCAGCGTCGACGCCGGGAACTTGCTCGTCTGCAGCGACCGCTGGCGCACGGCGCGGCCGCGGGGCACGCGCGCGGCCGAGCGGACGGCCTGGCGGAGCATCTCGGGCGGAGAGCGCAGAGGGAAGGCGGCGATGTGACTCGGAGGCGGCGAATGCGGAAGTGAGACCGCAGCCGCGGCGGCGGAAACCGGGGGTACGCCGGAGGTTACGCTTGCAGTGGTGGTGGATGAAGCACTGGGCGAGCTGACGCCGGTCGAGTGTGTGAGTCGTTTTCTTCCGCTGGCTGGATGATGAGGGATAAGAACAGGCGCGACGAGTGTGCTGGCATCAAGTGGGTCCTCCCTCCAGGATTTGTCGGATGGTGGTGTGATGTGACGTGGTTTGTGTGGGTTGAACGATCTCATTGTGTCAACGTTCGGGAAGCAGAAGGGGGATGACTCGCCCGACGTCGACGAGGGGTACGCGGCGTACCCCCTCGACTTCAATGGGATGGGGGTTACAGTTGCCCCGGTTCTGCGCATGTCAACCGGGACGAGGCGTGCCGCTTTGGCGCCGCTTCCTCAGGATCGGCAGCCAGCTTTGACTTGCATCGTGTATGCTTCGCTGACGCCCCCTGCGCCGGGATCCTCGCCCGCTCGCCATCCATCACTGGTGCAGTGGTTCTCGCTAGCCAGTGCTGGCGGATCGGATCAGCGCGCTCCCGACCAGTGCTCCGCACGTTGCAGCTCGCACGTCGCCGAGTCGAGTGTCCCGTCGAATCCGACTGATTGGACGGGCCGCCAAGAGTGACGGTCACTTCGAATCCCTACCAAACGGCATACATGATTGCACGACTGCTCCTCCCGATTCGTTCTCCCAGGTTTCAATATAACCGGTTCTAAACCGGTAGATACCGAAATCTAGACCGGTACAACCTGTACCCGTTTCCGGGCACCTTGCCGAGCTTTTTCTCCTGGCTTCGGTCGAGCCACCGATCCAATCTGTCCGTGGGGGTCGACTGACCGACGGCCACAAGCCAAGAAGCACCGCGCGCTCCCTCTCGTCTCGAGGCCCTGGACACCTCGGCAGCAGCAGCAGGACCGCCGCCGCCGCCTCCTCTTCCTCCTCCTCCTCCCCATACCCCATACACGATGGCTGACACCGCGCCGGCGGACCTGGACGCGCTGCGGGCGTCGGTGACGCGGCAAGGCGCCAAGGTGCGCGAGCTCAAGCAGCAGGGTGGCGCGGCGGCCGACATCAAGGCGGCCGTGGACGCGCTCAAGGCGCTCAAGCTGCAGCTGGACACGGCCGCGGCGGCGCAGGGCCCCGACACGGACGGGCTGACCAAGAGCGACAAGAAGGCGATGGACGACCTGCTGATCCGCAAGATGTTCGTCGTGCCGAGCTTCGAGATCTACGGCGGCGTCGGCGGCTTCTACGACTTCGGCCCGCCCGCCTGCGCGCTCAAGGCCAACCTGCTGCGCGCCTGGCGCCGCCACTTTGTGTTCGAGGACAAGCTGCTGGAGATCGAGTGCACGAACCTCATGCCCGAGGTCGTGCTCAAGACGTCCGGCCACGTCGACCGCTTCACGGACCTCATGGTCAAGTGCACCAAGTCGGGCGAGTGCTACCGCGCCGACAAGCTGCTGGAGGACCACATCGAGCACTTTCTGGACACGCACTCGACGCTGAGCGAGGAGGAGCAGGAGAAGCACCGCCACCACGCGACCATGGCCGAGTCGTACTCGCCCGAGGAGATCCACGCCGTCTTCCAGCAGTACGGCATCAAGGCGCCGGGCACGGGCGCCGACCTGAGCTTCCCCATCCCGTTCAACCTCATGTTCCAGTGCGCGATCGGCCCCGAGGGCTCGCTCGTGGGCTACCTGCGTCCGGAGACGGCGCAGGGCATCTTCCTCAACTTCCGCCGCTTGCTCGAGTACAACGCCGGCAAGGTGCCGTTCGGCTGCGCGCAGATCGGCAGCGCCTTCCGCAACGAGATCTCTCCGCGCGCCGGCTTGCTGCGCGTGCGCGAGTTCCAGCAGGCCGAGATCGAGTACTTCGTGAACCCCAAGGACAAGTCGCACCCCAAGTTCGCGCGCGCCGCGGCCGGCCACACGCTGACGCTGCTGACCAAGCAGCACCAGCTCTCGGACGGCAAGACGGTGAAGATGACGGCGGGCGACGCCGTCGCGCAGGGCGTGGTCGCGAACGAGAGCCTGGCTTACTACCTCGTGCGCACGCACCAGTTCTGCGCCAAGATCGGCGTCGACCTCGAGCGCGTGCGCTTCCGCCAGCACCTGGACACGGAGATGTCGCACTACGCGACGGACTGCTGGGACCTCGAGATCAAGCTCAGCACGGGCTGGGTCGAGTGCGCCGGCCACGCGGACCGCTCGTGCTACGACCTGACGGTGCACGCCAAGAAGTCCAAGGTCGAGATGGTCGGCACGCACAAGTTCGCCACGCCCGAGAAGCGCACGGTGGTGGACATCAAGGCGAACAAGGGCAAGCTCGGCCGCTCCTTCAAGGCGGACGTGCGCGCCATCCAGGATGCGCTCGAGGCGCTCAAGGACGACGTGGAGCGCGCGGTCGCGTTCGAGGCGGAGCTCGAGACCAAGGGCGAGGCCACGCTCGGCCCGCTGTGCGACGGCAAGCAGTTCACGCTGGCGCGCGACATGGTGGCCATCAAGGTGGTGGAGAAGATGGTGAGCGAGGAAAAGTTCATCCCGTCGGTGATCGAGCCGAGCTTCGGCATTGGCCGCATCCTCACGGCCGTGTTCGAGCACAACTTTTCGACGCGCGAGGGCGACGAGAAGCGCGGCGTGATGGCGTTTGCGCCGCTCATCGCCCCCATCAAGGTGGCCGTGCTGCCGCTGAGCAGCAACCCTGCCTTCGAGCCGTTTGCCGCGGAGCTGGAGCACGCGTTCGCGGGCGAGGACCTCGAGTGCAAGGTGGACTCGTCGAGCGTCGCCATCGGCCGCAAGTACGCGCGCGCGGACGAGCTCGGCGTCCCGTTCGCGGTCACGGTCGACTTTGAGACGGTCGAGAACCGCTCGGTGACGCTGCGCGAGCGCGACTCGACCAAGCAGGTGCGTCTGTCCATGGTCGACGCCGTGGACGAGGTGCGCCGGCTGGTCAAGGGCGTTACCACGTGGGACGCGCTGGTGGCCAAGTACCCGACAGTCGCCGCCGCTGAGTAGACGCCGCTCGAGCCGCCGCTGACAGCGTGAGGCTCTCGGGGCCAAGCGAGAAATACATGGTTGATCCCCTTTTTCACTTGTGTTGGGCATGTACAGCGTCTTCACAGCTTCCACCTTGCGTCACCGATCCCGACGTCAGCCGCAGCAGCGACCGACTCGAGCGCTGTCGGCTCCTAGAAGAGCGTGAGACCGTGCCCAGTGCCCTGGACGCCTGGACACCAGACGTCGAGCGCCGCCATGGTGTCGATGGCGTCGATGGACTCGGACCATGCAGTCGGTCGCAGCAGATTGCGCATGCCACGAATACCACCCCCGCGGTAGTATTCCCAATAGTCCCCCATCCGTGGTTCGAAATACCGCCCCCCCTCGACACATCCCATTCGTTGAAAATCGCTCGTATACCCCATCTGATTGGCGGATATTCTCCATCACCGGAAGAGCTCAACGACGCTCCGCCTGGGCCACACGCATTTCCGCATTTCCGGCGCCGACCCCGCACGTCTTCGGTCTTCCGCTCTCCCTCCGCCTCGAGTCCGTCTATTACCACCCCGGCACCAACATCATGAGCTCCTTCGGCCGCTTCTTCCGCGTGACGACGTTCGGCGAGTCCCACTGCAAGGGCGTGGGCTGCATCGTGGACGGCGTGCCGCCGTCGCTGGCGCTGACGGAGGCCGACATCCAGCCGCAGCTGACGCGCCGCCGCCCTGGACAGAGCAAGCTGACCACGCCGCGCGACGAGAAGGACCTGGTGAGCATCATGAGCGGCACGGAGAAGGGCTTCACGCTCGGCACGCCCGTCGCGCTGTTTGTGGCCAACGAGAACGTCCGCCCGGGCGACTACAAGGAGATGGACACGGTCCCCCGCCCCGGACACGCCGACTACACGTACCAGATGAAGTACGGCACGCGCGCGGCCAGCGGCGGCGGCCGCGCCAGCGCCCGCGAGACGATCGGCCGCGTGGCGGCGGCCGCGATCGCCGACAAGTGGCTGGCCGAGCGCTTCGGCACGTCGGTCGTGGCCTGGGTCAGCTCCATCGGCGGCGTCGACATGCCCGCCGAGGCGCACAGCGACCCGACGCAGACGGTCTACACGCGCGATCAGGTGGACGAGATCGGCTCGCTGCGCATCCTTCGCGATCCGAGCAAGTGGACGCGCGTGACGGGCGAGGACAAGGCGGCGGCGGCCAAGCAGCAGCTCGAGGAGGACAAGAAGTACGACGCGCAGTTCGTGCAGGACGTCGACGACCTGGCCACGCCCGCCTACATGGACACGAACAAGGTAGTGTACAACCGCCGCGGCGACGTGGTGCCCGCGCCCGCCGACCTGGAGAGCTGGCTCACGGACGACCTGGTGCCGGTGCGTTGCCCGCACCCGCCGTCGGCCTGCGCCATGTCGACCGAGGTGCGTGCGTGCAAGCACGATGAGGACTCGACGGGCGGCGTGGTCACATGCGTGATCCGCAATGTGCCCGTGGGCCTGGGCGAGCCGTGCTTCGACAAGATGCAGGCCGTGCTGGCGCACGCCATCATGTCGCTGCCGGCCACCAAGGGCTTCGAGATCGGCTCGGGCTTCTCGGGCACGCGCATGCGCGGCTCGCAGCACAACGACCCCTTCTGCCGCCTGCCCGAGGACCAGCAGGACCGCGCGGACGGCCAGACGCGCCTGGGCGTGACCAAGAACCACGCCGGCGGCGTGCTGGGTGGCATCTCGAGCGGCGCCGACATCTACTTCCGCGTGGCCATCAAGCCCGTGTCGACGATCGGCCGCGCGCAGCCGACGGTCGACTACGCCGGCGGCGAGACGGTGCTCGAGGCCAAGGGCCGTCACGACCCGTGCGTGCTGCCGCGCGCCGTGCCGCTCGTGGAGGCCATGGCCACGCTCGCCATCGCCGACGCCGCCATGGTGCAACTCGCGCGCGAGGGCTCCATGGCGCCCGCCACCAAGAAGCGCAAGCTGTGAGGGCTTTAGACGAGTTGGCGCGCAGATCTGATAGAACGAGATGAAGCTGGGCACCTCGAGCGAGGCCGCGGCTAGCAATGCACAGTGGTTTGACACGACGCCTTCTCCGAGAGTGCGTCCTCCCCGTCTGAGGAGGAACAGAGCGTGGGGAGTGCTGTGACGAGCTTTGTTGCGTGACTGAGGTGAGGACAGAGCGCCAATCGATGCTCTTGCTGGAGGTCGTGGCCGTGGTCATGGAGCCTATCACCGGCCTCCAAGCTTTCCTATGCGTTAGCTATCATCCACGTCGCCAATGCCATCGAGGCATGTATGTCAGCTGGTGAAAGTGCAACAATCACAGATGCTACCTTAGCCCACGTAGCGATTCCAGTCTGCGCGCGTTGCCCCCTCCTGCTAATCTCCTCGCAACTGCTCGAACCCGAAGATCGTGTCCTGCATGTACGATCGGCGTGGACGCTCGGCACGTTTAATCGCATCGCGCTCCTCCACCGCATCCTCCGCAAGCTCAAGCTCACGTCGAGTCGGCATCGCATCTGGATACTTCTGCATGAGCCACTGGAGAAGATGCCAGTTGCCGAAAGCCACCGCGTGGTGGAAATCTCTTGAGCGCAGTGGAAACCTCCCGTCGGAGTGCAGCAATTGCGCCATCTCCAAACTCCACATGTGAGCCGTTCGACGGGTGTTCAAAGCGTTCGGGAGCAGTGGAAGCATCCACTTGACGACTTCAAGTTGGTCGTTGTCGATCTGGATCATGGCCGTTCCCCACGTGACTGGAGCGAGTCCAGTCGCGAACAACCACCTCACCACTCGAAGGTGTCCGCGAGCCGTTGCGTCGACCATTGCACCCTGTGTGCAGCCCTCCGTGCGATGTTCGTGGAGCCAGTGAAGAACCTCCAAGCGTCCACTGCTCGCAGCACCATCCATCGCTCTGGTCGTACACCCCTCGTTCCTGTTGGCGTGCAGCCACTGCACCACGTCGAGGTGGCCATTCACCGCCGCGTTGTCCATCGCATCCGTTGTGCACCTGCGTCTGTCACTATGAAGCCACTTGACCATCTCGAGGTGACCGCAACCAACTGCGAGGTCCATCGCGTCCGATGTGCACCATATCAGATGATGTGCGTGCATCCATTTGACGATTTCGAGGTGGCCGTGCTCCGCGGCTCCGCCCATCGCTCGAGGCGTGCACCCTTCTCTCCGATTCTCGTGAAGCCATTCAAGAACTCGGAGGTGTCCACCGCTGGCTGCGTCATCCATTGCCTTGGTTGTACATCCCTCCCACCGGTTCTCGTGGAGCCACTGGAGCACCTCGAGGTGGCCCGCCTTCGCAGCGTTATCCATCGCAGCTGTCGTACAGGAGGCCCCGCTCGAGTTCTCGTGCAGCAACTTGACAAACTCGAGATCATTGCAGCCTGCAGCGGCATCGATGCCTCTCGCGAGACTCTTCTTGTCCTCGACTTCCGCGTTCTCGAGTACCCAGGAGACGAGTGGAGCGGAGCCGTACTACAAATCACGCCCCGACACCGTCAGGTAGGCATCCGGCTGCCTTGCCAGCCATTTCACCACTTCGAGATGACGTGCCTCATACTTGCAACCCACTCCAGGATGGGAAGGTGTCCAAGCTTTGCAGCTTCGTCGATGTCAGCAGCACTGATGTGAGCGCCGAGCTCGATCGCCCACTCGAGCAACGCGACGTTTCCGTTCTTGAGCGCATGCGCCTTGAACTTTCCACTCGCCCCGAGATTTCCCAGCCCGATTCTCAGCATGCAGCCACTTGGCCAGCTCGACATGTTCACCGCTGCTGGCGTAGAACATGAGTACGGACGTCCACACCACTCGAGCGCGGTGATGCTCCCAGAGCCACTGAATGGCGCGCAATTGCCCGCTTCGTGCAGCGTCCTCGAGCTCATCACGAATGCGGCCGCGCGGCAAATACTCCTCCACGAGCCACTTGACGACCTCGAACTTGTCGCGCTTGATGGCCGAGCCCAACGCATCCGTGGAGTACTTGCGCTTGAGGAAACTGTCCATATCTGGGTCTTCATGCACAGCAAGGCATCTGAGCAGCCGCAGCTCGCCCGGGAGATCAGCGCTGCACGCGGTGGACACCGTCCACTTGGCGTCGGCGCCAACGAAGCTGTCGATGCTCGTGACGATGTCCGAGATACCGCAGACTCGCGGGTGCAAGCGACAGACGGCCGCGACGCTTGTGAGCGGCGTCAGCGCCTGCTCAGCCGCCGGTGACACGCTTGTGCCGGTCATCCGACGCCTGGAAATGCGGGCCTGGACGACGTCTCGCGCGCGTTCGACACCTGCGGCTTGGCTCATCCCCAACGGTGCGAGTGCAAGATCGAGAATGACATTGAAAAGCATTGCTGTGCTCAAAGGTCATGCGAAAGGTCGTGTTGAGGTCGTGCGAAGGTCGTGTGAAGGTCGTGCGAAGGCTGCACTACAGAGGACTCTATAGAGGACTCTATTGTTTTTTACCATGTAATTTATGGTAATATTTCGTCAGGTCACAAAAGCTATAATGACTTGGTTTAAGTAAACTTGCCATTTGGTACATTACGGTAAATGACCGACATGATGATCACTACATATCCTAAATCAACAATAATATTATACCAAATATAATCGTATTTGGGCATGTGGATATATTTCGGGCTCATTCACCTTGACGCCGACTTCAATACGTTAGAGATGAACACTTGCCATCTCACCTGCATCCGATTGTGGCGGCCCGAACGTCTTGCGACTCGCAGGCGAGTGAGCGAGGTCTCCGCTCCCCGCTGGTCCTTTGGTGGCCGTGGCCCGCGACGTCATCCCGTCGACACGCCACGGCGGCTGAAGACACGCCGCGCAGAGAGTCTCGAGACGAGAGGCCATGGCCAGCTTTCGGACAGTGAACTCGCCTGACTCTCCTGTCACTTTTCTATCGTCGTCGGATGATCGTCAGAACACTGAGGCCCAAGACCCACAGCTTGCTGCAAGGGTCAGAGGCGTCAGAACTCAGCGGCGGACTCGCTGACGATTGTTCCATGAGGCCGCAGCGTCTTTGGCGCCACCGCTGGACGGCAGACCCTCGGACTCCGATGCTTCGTGCCAAGACCCTCGGACTCCGATGCTACGCAGCCAAGACGGCGAGCGCTGCTTGCTGCGCTATCGTGTCTCTGTGCCGGCGCCCCATGCACTTCCGCGCGAGACAAATGTGTCCAGCCAGGCACGAAGATGCCGCCTCGCCTTCGAACCCATTGGTTGCTCAGTACTCGCTCCAACGGATTTCGCGTCACACCACCGCCTCATTCCTCCATTTACTCGTCGCAGTCGACACCATCGCCTTCGACTGACAGCCGAGCATCCACAACAACAGCCACGTCATGGCCGACTCGGTGCTCCCCGCTTCCAGGCTGGAGGCGCTGTTCGTGGTGGCGCCGGCGGCACTGAGCGCCTTCTTCGGCGCCGCACCCAAGACGAGCAGCGCGGTGGCCAAGTGGTCGACGGTGGGAGCCAACATCTACGCCATCGGCACGTCCATCGTGACTCTGCTGGATATCAACGACGACGCGTCAGAGCTGTACGAGGACGCGGCCACGGTGCTCTACATCCTCGTGAGCACGACGATCCTCACGAGCGCGTGCATCATCCTGGGCGTCTTGGCGCGCATCCACATCAACAACTGGGTCGTCTACGTGAGCTGCGCCGCCTCGACGCTGGGCATCGTCGGCGGGCTGTACTTCCTCTACCACTTCTTCAAAGTCGCCTGCCTCGACGACGGCGGCACCAGCGCGCTGTGCGGCCATCGACAGCTGACGGTCGTGCTCGTCTTCGTCTCGATCGGCGTGGCCGGGCTCCTGCTGTGCATTGGGCTCGCGACGCTACTCAAGAAGACCGAGAACCGCGGCGAGAACGTGTACGAGGACGCCCAGCTCCCGCTGGCTGGGTGCGGAGGGGAGGGCGAGGCCATGGTGCAACCGCCCGCCGTGGCGCTCATGTCGAGGGTGAGCGCGGTCAGCAAGGCGGTCGTGTTCGGCGCCTTCTGGTTCCTTGTGGACAGCGCCATGGTCTGGGGCGACGGCACCGGCCAGGGAACCTTCTGGTGGGTCACGGGTCAGGTGGTCAAGCACATCTCCGCGCTCGCCAACAACGGACTCAACGACTGCTGAGCAGCGTACCAATCCAATCAACACGCGTCCTTCATGCTTCGCGACCGTCGACATCGGGCTAGAAGGAGGCGGCTAGACCAAGAGGGTGTTAACGATCAATAGCAAGTGTATTCAGCCTTACGTACGGGTCGCACGATGCACAGGAGCGTTCTCAGGAGCGGACGACCGGCGGGATCAAGCAGTCGAGCCAACCTTCAGCAGTCTCGACCAGCGGCAGGCAGCAAGAGATCGTTTCTCCGCTTGGCACTGGGTGGTCTGTGGACTGCTCCGTGGGTCGCCACTGCTCTCCGTCGCATCGCCGCCTCGAAGATTCGCACCAGCGCCGGGACTCTAGTCGAGAGATGGCGAAGCGCTTGACGCCGAAGACAGTCAACACTGCCGCAAACTACGCGCTTGAACGACCTACCGGGCGTAGGTGTGACCCGCATCACGCGACCATATGATAGTGGCGTGGCGCGGCCAGATTTTGAACGCAGCACTCGCCCTCGATCGATCGCCCACACCGCACGCTCGTCGTCTTCACCGCGTTCTCCGCTTGGCAGGTCGCGCGCGAAGGGGCTCGAGTGCAGTGTGGCGGGACCGTCGAGCTGGGTGCCGGCAATGCATGGCCACGTCTTGGCGGGGACTCGCAGGATGAAGATGGAAAATGCAGCAGGAGAATCGAAGAAGCGGCGCGTCGGAGGCCGTCGCGCCGGCACGGGTCGTCATAGCTAACCGCCGCGAATAGAGTACAGGGGGGCGGCTCCCTTGGCGGCAAGCAGGGCAGAACGCTCGCGTGGAACCGCGTCTCGGCGGGAGGACTAAATGAGCGAGGACTGGTTGCCGAGCACCCACACGATGTCCGAGTTCTTGGTGTCGATCGTCGACTCCTTGCCCTTGACGAACGCGAGTCCGCACTTGGCAATGAACTCGGCACCCTCCTTGCCTTCCAGCTTCAGCTCTTTCTCCACATATTCGAGCGACAGCGTCGGGCGATACCTGGTGGACCGCAGCACAACAGAAAGATCAGCAACGAGACCTACCACACATTCAATCAACGGACGCAAGACGTACGCTTTGCACATTGCGCGGAGTGCCGCGAGTCGGATCGCGGGGACCATCGGGTCCATCAGGTAACCTGCCATGTTAGGAGCATCCACATACAATTGGAAAAAACGATGGTAGTCATTGACCGCGACGGCCGCGCGCACCGCGAGCGCATGGGCGACCGCCGGGTCGGCTCGCAGCTTGTCCGTGATGACCGAGAGCACGCTGTACATGCCGAGCACGCCGGCGTTCGAGTCGGCCTTCTTGGCCTGCAGCGACACGTACACGCTGTACAGGATGCGGTACGCGAGGAACTCGATGGCCTGGCCCGGCAGAGCCTTCTCATACAGCTCGTGCAGCTGCGTCTGGCACTGATTGAACTCGTTGATGTCGCCCGACTCAAGCGCCACGCGCGCGTGGGTCTCGTAGACCAGCACCGTGAAGTCGTTCTTGATGTGCTGCACCGTGCAGTCCTGGCGGATCGACTTGAGCTGGCTACACGCATATACATAATCGCACTTGCCCTTCTTCCACTTCTTCTTGACGAGCGCGAGCGCCTCCTTCAGCACCGGCTCGGGGCGCACGGTCGACGGGTGCGGCGCAGACGTTAGACGTAGATATTCCTTCTCAACCGTCGGACAAGTACCTTTGATGACCATGGCGTCAAGGTCCAGCTCGCCCTCCTCATTCACCACGCGCAGCTTCTTCGTGTCGACCGTCGGCGTCGCCATCTTGGCCAACTCCGTCTTGTCCATGAGGAAGCGCTGCCTCCGCTCGTTCTTCTTTTGCATGTCTTGGGCCGAGGCCACGAAGGCGTCATTGCTGTATAGCAAGCAAGTCCCCAGTCAGAACCAGGCGATCTATACCATACACCAAGATCGCACGCCACGTACTGTTTCCGCTTGGCCTTCTTGGACGTCGCCGTTGGGAGGGCTGGGCCCGCCATCGACCCGAACGCCAGCGGTTTCCCGCCGTAGGCGTTCGCGGGCGGCGGGTAACCCATCCCTGACTTTCCAGCCGCCATCTGCGCAGGCTTCGTGTCTCCGACGAGCGTCGGGAGCGGCTCGACTGCCCAGTTGCGCGTCCACATGTCGTTGGCTACAATGGCGTTGGTGATCTTGTCCTTGAGGGCCTGCTGCGTCAACGCTTGGTCGGCCGCTCCCTTGCAGCGAGCGAACGCGCGCTTGACGTAGTCGTGCAGCGACTCCGGCCACTTGGTGGTCGTAGCGCCTCCTGGCACAGGAGCAGGAGCCATCGGCCGGGGCGGTGTGAATCCCCTGGAACCACAGACCACGCAGGTGTCAGTCGTGACATGCTTTGAGTGTGACTACAACCTGAACGAGTCTCGTACCTGGGCGGGGCGGGGAGGTGGTTGCGAGGCGGCAGCGAGAACCGCACGGGCGCCGTCGGGGTCGTCGGGGACGGCCCGTTGGACCACTGCCACTGCGAGGAGGGTCCTGCAGCGGGCGCCACGCTCGTCGCGACCGCCGAGGGCGGAGGCGGCCTCGCGAAGCCGCGTGGGGGCGGCGGCGGGCGTGAAGGCGGCGTAGTGGCCGGCTGGAAGCCATAGGCAGCAGGAGGGGGTGGCGGCCGCGCAAAGGGCCCTCTCGGCGGCCCTATGGGGCGAACCGGAGGCCCCGGCGGCCGCGCGTACGGCGTCTGGACAGGCTGCGGCGACGCGTAGAACTGCGAGTAGCCGGCGAAGCGCGCGGCGGCGGCGGCAGCAGCCTGCTTGGCGGCCAGGCCGCCGCCCGCCTGCGGCTGGTTCGGCGGGTTCATCATCGAGGGGGGAGCGGGGGGAGGCGGCGGCTTCTTCCCGGCGGTCGACTGCTTCTTCTCGGCGCTTCCAGTCCGTCTTTGGTTGGCGTCTGCGCTGTGTTTCACTTGTGGCATACAAAACACAAGTGAAAAAGGGGGAGAAGGGGGAGCTTGGGACGTCACTCGCGAGCGAAACGGCCAGTCCCCCGCTCGACTGCCGCGTCACAATAACGCCTTCTTTTCACCCAATCACACGTCTCGAATTTACTAAAATCGGACCAATCGCGTGCGGTTCCCACCCATGACGCTGGGCTGCCCTGTTTGTGGTGGCCGACAGAGCGAAGAGCACCAAGAGAAGGAAAGCGGACGAGAATGCTGGCGGCGATCAACTCGACGGCGCGCCGCGCGCTGCTGCAGACGGCCAAGCGCAGCGGTCAGCACGCGCTCGCGGCGGCGGTGGCCCCGCTTGTGGGCTCTGCGCCTGTGGCGGTGGCGGCGGCGGCGGCGCCGCGCCGCTTGTTCAGCACCGAGGACGGCGAGTCGCACTCGGACTTCGCTCCCAAGTACCACGCGGCCAAGTCGACGGAGAAGGACGAGATCCTCAAGATGATCGAGAGTCACGTCAAGATGTACCCCGTGATGCTGTACATGAAGGGCACGCCGCAGGCGCCGCAGTGCGGCTTCAGCATGCAGGTGGTGCGCATCCTGCACGCGCAGGGCGTGAGCTTCGACAGCGTCAACGTGCTGGACCACCCGGAGATCCGCGAGGGCGTCAAGGAGTACTCGTACGTGCCTTGTTGTGTGTATGACGTGTTGTGGCTGTGGAGGAGACGCGCTGACGTGCTGATCTGTGTGGTCTCGCGCTCCAGGCAATGGCCCACGATCCCGCAGCTGTACGTCAAGGGCGAGTTCGTCGGCGGCTGCGACATCCTGACGGACATGAACAAGTCGGGCGAGCTCGCGGAGCTGCTGGCCGAGTTCAAGAAGAACTAGGCCGCGGCGTTGGGCGGACGGGTGAGCACTCGAGGGGAGACGGACGCTCCGCATCAATACACGCACGCTGCACTCGCCAACAGACCAGATCTGCCGCCCCGGCAGTCTCTTTCTCTGTCTGTCTCTGTTGATTGGGCAGCCTCTCCTTGCTTGTCCTCCTCTGGGCTTCATGCAGCAGCATGAGCGACTCCTTGACCATCATGGACGTCGACGGGGTCACTTGGCGGAGCTGTGTCCGATCATAAACGTCCTCTTTTGTCCCGGTGGTGAAGTGTCCCCGTAAAGCATTGTGTCGTCTTTCATCCAAGGGCGCTTCAACCCGGACACTCCACCCTACACATCGCCGCCCAACCGGCATGAGCGCCGACGCCGAGATCGACCCGCTGGACGCGTACATGGCGTCGCTACAGCTGCCGGACGACGCCGTGCAGCAGGTGGACGGTCCTGTCTTCACGTTGGCCACTGGCAGCGGCGACGACGCCCGGCAGTGGCGCCGCACCGCATCTGAAGACGTGGTGGCCAAGAACCGCCGCTTCCGGCGCCTGCAGCAGCTCCTGAACGTGGACGGAGACGCCGGAGAGGACGAGGACGCGTTCTTCTCGGACGTCATGATGCAGCAGCGCAGCCCAGCGCTGTTCCACTTCTACCTCGGCCAGTACCTGGGCCACGAGAAGCCGCGGGGGAGCATGGGGGACGGCATGTCGGCGGACGCGGCCTCCCTCTCGTCCTTCCTCATGAAGACCCGCGAGCGCGGCGAGATGGAGACGCGGCGGTTGGCCGAGCAGGAAGGGTGGGGGCGCTACGAGGCGAGAGACGACGCCGCGGCGAGGCGGCGAGCGGCGCGCTTGTTCGAGCAAGAGGAGCAGGAAGAGGAGGAAGACGACAGCTCGAGCGAGGAGGAGAGCAAGGGGAGCGACCGCCAGGCGTCTGAGACCATCCAGGAGCGTCGGATACAGCTCGTGGAGGTCATGAGCACGCGGTTCCTGCAGGGCGGAGACGGCGAGTTCGTCGACTACGCCGCGGTGGACGCGGACGCGGCGCTGGATGACCTGGACGAGATGGACCGCGACGCTCAGGACCGCTACTTCGCCATGGACGACTGACTCAGCATCACCTTCAGGGCTGGCGAAGGTCCTATATATACGAGCTGCTGTGCTATTTCGGAGCCTCGTGTGTGGTGTTTCCTCCGTCTAAAAACAGCATGACCCATGCAAGCAGGACACCTCCGCCGCCGCTGTCCGAGGTTTTCGTGTGGCCAGAGTCAGCCTCTGAGCCTCTGCGCATCAGCACGCTCCCTCAAGGCCTCCACAGCAGCCTCTGCATGAACGCGCTGTCACCGGCTCGCTACAGCTCGTCGTAGGTCGTCAAGGCAGGCGACATGCACCGAGCGGAGAAGTCGAGCAGCAAGATCTGCCGCTCGAGAGAGGTCGAGCGCGCGCAGGAGCTGCATCGGCGCAAGATCACCGGCGTGCGGTCGTACCTGAGCAGCATCATCAGCAAGCCGAGCGCGGCGCGGCCGCCCAATTCGTTCCGCCGCAGCCAAGCGTCCATCTGCGTCACCATCGGGTCGTCCACCTGCGCCGACAGCGTCGCGTCGATCGATGAATGCGTGGACGACAAGGACAACGACCCTGAAGTCGAGGCGGACGCGCACTCTAAGAACGGCACAGCGCAGTCTTTGGACTCGTACCGCGACGATGAAGACTTCGAGACGGACTCTGTCCAGCAAGCGAGTTGTATCGAGCCCTCCCAGTGGTTTGCAGGTGCTGTGGATACTGGCGAAGACCACACCGGGGTCAAGTCAGATGAGTTCCGGTCGCCTGCCGTGATCAGGAAAGCGCCGCCGCCTGTGCTGCTTCCAACCGGCCCACCACCAAAGAAGAAGTCGCTGAACCGAGCGTTCCGCGTCCGCAAGCTGCGCGAGATCGAGGCGACCAATGTCGGGCTGTTCGACCGCATCAAAAAGAGCGCGGCGCACTACCGGAACGACGACCTGCGCCACGAGTGGCGGCAGAACGTCTCGTACCTGTCGTCCATCTGCGAGTTCCCCCTGGCGAAGGACATGGTGGCATCTCCGCCTGGACACACGCTGTCGTCGTCTCCGCCGGGCTTCCGTGCCAGCGAAGAGGACGAGGAAGAAGACCTGTCGTTCCTTGCCGGAAAGCACGCGTCGATCTCAGCAGCGACTGTCAAGGCGTCGACGACTCGCGGAGGAGGCGGCGGTGGCTCGTGTCTACCGAGCATCCAGCCCTCTTCGAGCCTCGTCCATCCAATCAAAGCGATCCCGACGTCGCCGAAGAAGGCGCCGCTGAACCTCGCGCCAGCCTTCCGCTCGCTGCGCAAGGCGATGCCTCAGCAGCCCGCACTCCCGCCCATCACGTCTCCCAGCCGAGGCAACGGCGGTGGGAACTCTGGCCACGACTCCTCTACAAACTCTCTCAGCACCACGGACCCAGCGACGTTCTCGCCTCGCAGATCGTCGGCTGGTGTTGTCCTCCACAACTCGAGAAGCGAGCACAACCGCGATTCGACAGCAGCGTTGCATGTGGAGTCGCCGCGGAGACCGCTACCACCCACTCGACAGACAAGCGCGTCCGGAAGCGGGTCGTTGACGTTCATTGGAGACCTTCAGGAGCTTGAGGGTCAGCCCGAGGCTCCAGGTGATCTCAAGTACCAGCTTCTCAAGACGGGCCGCTTTGTGGGCGGCACATACCTCGTTCTGACCGTCTTCTGCGGCGACGGTGTGCGCAATGCGTACGGGTTTGACGTGTTTGCGTTCCACCAGGAGCAGCAGTGCGAGTACTCGCTGTCGGTCACGCGCGAGATGGCGCACGAGCTCATCGAAGCAAGCAGTTCGTCCTCGCTGGCGGCGGAGACCGAGGCGGCCGCGGGTACCAACTGGTCCATGCAGCAGATCGCGCGTAGCATTTGCGACCACGTGCAGTTCGCGGCGCTCGAGGCGGGCAAGGGCGAAGTGCTGTTCCTCGTGGCATCCGTCGCAGTGCCCCCAGGTTGTGATGCAACGAGCGGCAGTCGCGGGAAGGCCTCAGTCTCGGGCGGATCGCTTCTGGTCCACGCTGTCCCGCACTTGATGGCGCTGTGTGTGCATCAAGTGGTCGAATTGGACAGCGCTAGTGGCAATTCCTCGCATGACAGTGAGGATGAAGACAGCGATACAAGCGAGAACCCGCCGTATCGCCTCGCTGGCAAGAGATCCTTGGGCGGTCTCAAGCATCAGCAGCAACAGCAGCAGAGGCGACAGTCCAGCAAGAAGCGCAGGCTGCACATCTTCGCATCGACCTGTGCTTCGACGACATCGAACCTGGGAAACGGAGTAAACATCCGACCGCGAGACTTGGTGGACGAGACTAGCATACGCTTCCAAGCGGTTCCCCACGCCGCCCCGATGGGTGTTGACCCGACCGACGAAACTCGTCTTGAGACGGAGGTGGGTGTGGACGAGCTGTACCTGGTTATGGACGGCGAACGTGACCCGCAACACCGACGCATCAGCCTCGAGCGTATGGTGGTGGCTGCGGTAATGCACTTGCACATCATATCAGTTCCTAGCGGCGGTGGTGGAGGTGGCAGCACCCCGCTGAGTAGCGTCCGGGACGCGCTCATCCTGAACGCGCGTGTGAATCCGCAGTTGCACGTCTGCGAGGGTTCGCAGGCGTTGGCCAGCGCAACCACGACCAGTCTCCAGCGGAAGCGCTCTCGTCAGCAGCTTCAGACCGCGGTCTCCCCGCTTTTCGCAGAGCCCTCGCACCCCACCGTCCTGCTCCAGACAGGGCTAGTGTGGCGAGACGCGTACCTGCTCGCACAGGTCTCTGTTGTCATCTCGGACGAGCAAGCGCGCATGCTGTACCAACCCTGGCGGTGGAAGGGACACCAGGTCCGCGACATCGACGAGAGCATCGCTGTCCGCGTGTTGAACCCAGCCTCGGGGCTCTTGTCGGAGCGCATATTGACACCAGCGTCAGTGGACGCCATGCTGGAGACGCTAAGGCACTTGACGTCTCCTGAAGCAGCTCCGGTTGAGTTGGACACACTGGCGTTCGCCAAGAAGCTTCTTGGGCACATGCAGCTTGATGCAGACCTATTTGGCGCTCAGGTGGTCGCGTTCCCAGAGTTGGAGCGCTCGTTGGCGTCGTCGGCGCCTGCGGGTGGCGGTCGCAGTCCGTCTGGCAGTCCCCGAGCCACTGGAGCCGCTTCTTCGATGCAAAGCGGCGCTCGGAAGCGCCCCGTGCGTATCATTGAGGAGGAGCGATACCCGAGTGAAGCAGCCGCCGCTGTGGTGCTGCAAGCGCACTTCCGCGGCTTCCTGTCCCGCAAAAAGGGTGGAGCCGATCGCGGGATTGGAGGGATTGAGATGGTCGAGGAGAACGAGGAGGAAGGCGAGCATGAGGACGACGACGATGCGGAGAGCGGTGAAATGCTCGATATGACCCACCAAGAACCTACCGTGCTCCCTGAAGCTCCTGCCAATGACTCCACGGTGGAGGACCAGACTGTGGACGCACTGAACGACCTCATTGAGACGGAGGGCGTCGCCGAGGACGGCACTAGCACGTCAGACCTCTTCGCTGGGAGCAACACCGCACAGCATTCGGAGCGCAAGGGCGCCAAGGTGGACGGTCGCTTCGTGCTACAGCTGCAGCGCTCGCTGCCACTCCACAACCTTGAGGCCCAGCACGACGCGGGAGCCATCAAGAAGACGACCGTCTCGCGCATCGAGCCACTCGGGCAGCTTGAAGTTGTCGTACAGTAGAAGAGCAACGAGCGTCCATCGTGTGTGCTCTCCAAGTGAAACAAGTACAATAAACGCCACATCTATAAGGCCAATGCGGTCACTCCACACCAAAAACGGACGCGTGGCATCAAGTCGTCACGTAAATTGTGGTTCAAAACGAGTGCCAAGATGACGGAGACGCGCGCCATCCAGGCCATGGCGCCCGTGCAGGCCGTGCAGGCCGTGCAGGCGACGCAGCAGCAACAGCAGCAGCAGCCGGTGGAGGTGGAGGCGGCGGTCGTCCGCCCAAAGCCGGCGGCCGCCGCGCCGTCCACGTCGGAGCGCAAGCGGTCGCTCAAGTTCCAGGCGCCGCACGCGCTCAAGTTCGCGCTGGCGCCCGTGACGCGCGACGCCGAGTCGGGCGACGTGACGCTGGCGCTGTGCCTGTTCTGCAAGCACTTCGGGCGCGAGCCGCGGCCGGGCCGCAAGCGCAAGGCCACGGCCAACCTCAAGTTCTTCAAGCGGTCCTTCCGCACCGACCAGTATGTGCAGCACCACGCGTCGCAGCACCCGGCGCTGTGGGCGCGCTACGAGGCGCTGGACGACGCCGGCAAGCGCGGCTTCTTCCCGGTCTCGGGCGGCCGCGCGCCGCCCCCGGCGCAGGCGCAGGCGCAGCTGCAGGCGCGAGCGCCGAACGAGATCGCGGCCTCGGCACCCACGCGGCAGGAGCGCCGCTGCTGGTTCGAGCTGCGCGCGCCCGTGCTCAACCTCGTGCTGCAGCTCTCGAGCGACGAGTCGCAGCACTTCGTCTTCTCCTCCTCGTCGCACGACGCGCGCCGCCGCCGGCCGGCCGAGGCCTGGACACCAGCGTCCGGCGCCTTCCGCAGCTTCGAACGCGTCACGAGCGCAGAGGTCGACGGCACCACCGCCTTGGCGTTCGGCACCGCCAAAACCAGCCTCGCGGACGCGCGGGACGACTCACCGATGTATCGGATCGTCGTGTGCAGCCGCGAGGAATTGGACGCCATGGTGGAGCTCGCGGCCGGCGGACTGTCCTTCCGTCAGATGGCGCACACGCTGCGCTGGCTCGGGCGACACGCGCCGGTGCTGCAGGCCCCGCCCGAGGACACGCAGTCGGGCGAGCATCTCTCTCCCTTCTTCACCTCTTTCGGCCACAAGGAACACGCGGGCGCCAAGCGGCAGCGCGTGTCGCCCGCTGACGGGCCGTGGCGCGTCTCGCAAGTATGCGGCGAGGACCAGACGATCGAGTTCGTGCGGCTCGCGACGGCCGCCAGCCTGCAGATGCTCTCGCAACTGTTGCATGCGACCTGGAGCATCGGCGTCGACATCTCGGCGCATGTGTGCGCGCCTAAGCGGTCCTTCCTGGACGTGCGCGTGCGCTTCTACTGCCTGGGTAAGGTGCGTAGCGCGCACTTGCTCGCGCTGCCGGCGCTCGAGCGGCCGTTCCAGTTGCAGCTGTTCCACACGCTCGAGCGCGCGCTGTCGGCCGTGCTTCCGTCGTGGCGCCGGCGACTCGTGAGCGTATCGACCCACGGAGACGCCAAGGTGCTGGCGCGGGCCAAGGACACGATCGGGCACCTGATGCGGCAGCTTCCGTCGAGCGCGCGCGTCTACCGCGTCGAAAGCGCCAGCCACGAGGTGCTCGCGGTGCTCACGCGCTTCTACTCGTCGCTCCAGGGCGGCGGCTTCGTGCCCATGCTGCGCCTGATGGTCTCGTGCATCCGCCGGTCGCCCGCGCTGGTCGAGATGATGGGCAGCGACCCGCCAAGCGCGCGGGCTCGCGACGTGACGTGCACCAACTGGTCGCTGCAGGCGCTCGCGCGCGAGCTCGAGTGGATCTCTTCCAAGCGCGAGCAGCTTGTGGAGCACATCCACCGGGACAAGTCCGGCGCGTTCGAGCGCTGCGGCGCCACGAGCGACCCGTCCTGGTGGCTCTTCCTCGTCGTCGTGGCCCACGTGGCCGTGCGCTCGCTCGACCTGTTCGAGCGGCTGGGCGGGTTCACGAGCGTCGAGGATCAAGCTCCAGTCATCATGGACTTCGCGTCCGAGGTCAAGAACCTGCTGGACGCGGAAGACGCGGCGTCACCAAACAGTAGCAGCAGTCGGGGCGACAAAGAGGCTGAGGACAAGTCCAAGGTGTTCTACTCGCACAAGAAGCGCTTCGTGGTCCGCACGGAGGCAGTGCGCGCGTGGGTGCTGCGCGACGCGCCGGAGGTGTCGCGGGTCGTGATCGCCGAGGCGGAGTCGCCCATGGTGGACATGGCCTGGGAGAACGTGTCGCTGTGCGGAGCCAACATGATCGAGTCGCTCGTGGAGCTGAGCGATGCGTGCCGCTCTCGCCGCGCCGGTGGTGGCGACGCCGCTGGAGCGACCAGCAGCGCGAGCGCCGTCGCCCCGAGCACGAGCGACGACGCACTCTCTCAGTCGCCGTCGGCGCTGCCGCCAGTGACGCCTCGCGCGCTGGCGGCGCTCTCGGGCCGCGAGTTCGCGGCGCTCGTCAAGGCGCATGCGTCGCAGCTGCGCGAGTTCTTCACGGACGAGGAGTTGGACGTGGTGGACCAGGAGCACCAGGCGTTGCGGCGCGCGAGCGCTCGCGACGCGGCAGTCAAGGCCGCGCTGGAGAGCTCAAGCGCCAGCCGGGAGCGCGTCGACAGCGCCGGGACGTTCGCGTGCTCCTGGGCGGCCCTGGGCGGCCGCTTCCGGCTGCTACAGACGTTCGCCGGCGGGCTGGCGAGCGCGCGGCCGAGCGACGAACCGCTGTTCGGGCCGCGCGCCGAGGAGGGCCGCTGCGCCTTGGAGTTCCGGCCCAGCGCGGCCGACGAGGCCGCCGGCGAGTTCGCGGCCGACTTTGCGCTCGAGGGGGCGCTGCACGCGCAGCAGTTCGCGGCGCTGGCGGCCTTGGTGGACGCCGGCGGGGCCCAGGAAGCCGTGCTGTAGCTGGCGGCGGGCATGTTCCAAGCCGATGGCAACACTCATGTCGTCGGGTGAAGTCGAGTGATGGTCACCTATCGGAAAGAGTGATGTTCTATCCATTGGCAGGTCACTTGGCATTTGTATCAGCCCAGTCCGCTCCTCAGAAACGGTCCAGGCCATATCTCTGGCTGTGCTCCATATCCAGGCCGAGAACAACGCGTCCATCCGGCGTCCATAAATAAGAGTCCCCGCTTCCCGCCAGCACCAGTTTGAACGTCTCGCCTTCCTCTCATCGATCGCTCGGCATGGCTTCAACGGCTCGATCGGCCGCCGGCGCTGCCTCCCCGGCGCTCCCACACTCCGCTCCCCCCACGTCCGCGTCTGGAGGGGACCTCGCGCCTGCCTTTACGGCCTCCACGCCCGCCGCCACGGGGCAGAAGCGCAAGCGCGGCGGCGTCTCCGGGGCGGCGGCGGCCTCGGGGCCGGTCCGGTCGCGCGCGTTCCAGCGGTCGCACGCGCGCAAGTTTGCACTCGAGGTGGTGGCGCGCGACGAGGCCTCGGGCGCCGTCACGGCGGCGCTGTGCCTGTTCTGCAAGCACTTCGGGCGCGAGCCGCGACCGGGCAAGCGGCGCAAGCCCACGACGCACTTCAAGTACTTCCGCCAGTCCTTCCGCACCGACCTGTACGTGCAGCACCACGCGTCGCAGCACCCGGCGCTGTGGGCGCAGTACGACGCGCTGCCCGACGACGACGAGCGCAAGCGCCGGTTCTTCCCGGCCGCCTCGAGCGCGGACGGACCGCTCGACGCTGGAGGCGCCGCGGGACCCACGGCCGACCGGCTCCCGCTGCTGCACGACAAGGACGTGGCCGAGGCCGCGGCCGCCGCGCGCCGCTCGCCGGACCAGCGCAGGCTCTGGTTCGAGATCGACGCGGCCATCGTCGACCTGCTGACGCCGGGCACGTGGAACCCGCGTGGCTTTCGGGCTTGCAGCCGAGGTGCGAGTCCAGCAACGGACGGGGCCACCGCCGGCCGTAGCGTGTACCGCGTCGCTCTCTTCTCGCGCGATCTACTCGAGCTCGCGGTGGACCAGTTGGCGGTCGGGTTGTCGCCCGTGCAGGCGGCGCGCTCGCTCGCGGCAGCAGCCAAGCGCGCGTCCACGCTACCGGCGCCGTCCGTGACCGACCTGGCCGACCTGGCGCGTCTGAGCGTGGCCACAAGCCTGCAACACCTTGGGATGCTGCTGGCGACCGCGTGGGGCTTCTCGCTCGAGTTGCGGACCGTGCGCGCGGCGTCCGCGGCCGGCCTCGAACGCCCGGGCGACGCCATGCTCGAGGTGCGCGTCTCCGTCTATGCCGAGCGCGCTGCGGAAATCCAGGACCTGCACCTCGTGGCCTTCCCGGATGCCGCGGCGCACCCGGCAGCTGTCCTCGGGGCTGCCGTTGCGTCTCTGTTGGACGCCATGCTGGACTCCTCTTGGCGCGCGCGCGTCGTCGGCGTGGCGGCCGACGGCCTCGGCGCTGAGAACATCAGCACGCAGCTCGCACAGTGGCTGACTAATCACGTTCGGCTCTCGGTCAGCCCGCAGGTGCCGCTGAAATCGGCGCTGCCTGTGCGCGTGTGGGTTGCTGCACCGCACCTGCACCGCTTGCTGCAAGCCTTCTACGTGTCGCTGCTGGGCGGCGCCTTCTTGCCAGCGTGGCGGCGTCTCGTGGCGTACATCCAAGCCGAGCCCGCGTTGGTGCAGGAGATGGGACGCCCGCCATCGGCTGTGTGGACGTCCTTCGCGGCCTCGTGCACCGCAAGCGCCTTTGCAAACCCGTACAACGGCCAAGAGTGGCTAGACATGGGCCGCGACGCCAAGTGGGTCACGGACAAGCGCGTGCGTCTGCGCAAGGCGCTGGACGAGCGCCACGCGCCGCCGGACGCCTGGTGGGTCGCCTTCTTCGTGGTCAACTGGCTCGCTGGCCGCGCGGACGACGCCTTCGAGCGCTTGAGCGTACGCCCGCAGGCCGCAGCTTCCGCCGTGGCGGACTTGGCAGCCGAGGTCGCCGCTGCCTTCCGCGCGCAGCCGCCTGCGGGACTTGTGATGCAGGACGCGGACGTGCACATCTCGCGGTCGGGGCGATACGCCGTGGCCGCGGCCAGCGTGCGCGAGTTCGTGGACGACCTGGGGCTCTTCGTGAGCAATTTGGCGGCCCGCGTGGACGCGTCGGCGCTCGCTCAGGTGCTCGCAGATATCGCACAGGGCATCGCCAACCTCGTGGACGCGCTCGTGGACCTCAGCGGCGGCGCACCAGAGCCTCAGGGGGACCTGCAGCTGCCCGTCACGCCCGCAGAGCTGGCCGCGCTTAGCGGCCGTGAGCTGGCCACACACCTCGCGCCACTCTCTGCGCTGTTCGGCGACGACGAGGAGGCGCGTGATGCTGTGGACCAGGAGCACCAGGCGCATCGCCGCGCTGCTGCCCGGGACGCGCTGGCAGCGGTAGCGGCAGCGGCAGCGACGCCCGACGCGTCCACAGTACGCATGTCGAGCTTCGCGCGCGCCTGGGCAACCTCGAACGGCCGCTTCCCGCGGCTGCAGGCCTTCGCTGGCGCCGTCGCGACCGCTTCAACTGCCAGCGCGCGGCTCGGGGACCTGTGGGAGCGCGGGCTGGCCGTCTCCGGATGTCGCTACGGCTCGGACGTGGACGGAGAAGAGGAGGACGCGGTTCTTCGACTCGGAAGTCTTGCGGGCGTCGCCGACTTGGCAACCGAGGCCAGCCTGCACGCGCAGCAGTTCGCGCGGCTCGAGGCGCTGGCTGCGCCTCCCGTCAAGGGCGAGCCCGACGCCGAGCGGTGAGCGAGTCACGCGGGACTCGGCTCGGCATGCTGATACCGAGAGAGATGGCTACATTGGATGGATGGATATGGCTACAGAGACGACGCCAAGACTGTTTGCGGCGCGAAAGATCGCGATCTTTGGAGTGGAAGCGAGGGGAGTGGAGAGCGGCGCCATTCCACTAGGCAACTTGAAGAGAACATGCAGCTGTTCGCGCCCGGCAAGGACGAGCTGTTCGCGCCGGCGGCCGACGCGTCCATGCGGGCCGCGCAGCTCGCGGGAGCCCTCCTGGGGCCTTTCAACGCCTTGGACCATGAGGTTCGTCCCCCTTCTCTCTCTCGTTGTCGTTCGATATCCTGATCGCTTGCTGCTGTTGCTGCAGAGCTGGCGCGCGAGTGCGGTGCGCGAGGCCGTCACGGTGACTGTGGGGGCTCCCGAGAGCCGCGGCGCGTACCTCAAGAAGTACACGAGCTTCCTGGTCGCGGTGGGCGATGGCGGCGGCGTGCGGCGCCGCTACAGCGACTTCGCATGGCTGCGCGCCGTACTGCACGCGCGGTACACTGGACTGCTGGTGCCTTCGCTCCCCGACAAGACGGCGGCGGCGGCCGTGGCGGCGCTGCGTGGACAGGAAGAGGCGGCGTTGCTGCTGCGCTGCAGAGCCCGCGGACTGACGCTCTTCCTCTCGGGGGTGCTAGCGTCGCCCTATCTGCGGTCGGATGCGGCCGTGCAGATTTTCCTGTCGGTCGCAGACGATGTGCAGTGGGAGGCGGCCAAGAAGGTGGGCGTTGCATCGCTTAATAGTGTGAAGGGGACGACGGAGAGCTGATAGGGAGTGCACAGGAGACGTCGGTGATGGACAATGCCGGCATTGGACACCTACGCTGGCTGCACCGCGTGCTGAACGCGCATATCGCGTCCTCCCCCGACAGGTGAGCGAGCTGGCGAGCGCGATGCGATGACGGCGGACATCACAGACTGACAGTGTGGGCGATGGATGCGGTGGCAGCGTGATCGTGGCGTTCGGACATCACGTGGAGCGGCAGGAGAAAGCGGCGGCGGCGCTGGTAGCGGCGACCAAGCGGATCGCGGATCGCAGCGCGGCGGCTGCCAAGGACGTCGAGGCGCTGCACGCTGCCTTCCAGGGCTGGGAGTCCGCGAGCCAAGAGGAGGAGGATGCAGACGGCGACTTCCGCGCACTGTTGGGCACGTCCGCGCGCGCCGTGGGCGGTTGGAGCCAGGTTGCGCAGTTCCAGCCAGCCGTACACGAGTTGCTGCTGCTTGAGAGCGCGCGCTACCTACACCACCAGGCGGTGGACCTCAAGGAGATGCTGTCTGAGCGCGAGCAGCTGCTGCAGGCGGCCGACGCGCCAGCACCAGTGGCGAGTCCAGCAAAGGCTGCAGCACCGGCAACATCGCAGGGCTTCAGCTTTGGCGGCGTATCCTTCCCGTCGACGTCTGCTTCAGGCTTTGGTCTGGGAACGTCCTTCTCCTCGACAGCGTCGCAGTTCGCTTCCCGCCTGCGTGGATCCCCAGAGGCGCCGATGGTCGACGTGGAGACTCACCGCCGCCGCGCGCGGCATGTGGGCGAGCTTCTGACGCGCGCATTCGTGGCGGAGGAGATGCTCCGCTTCAGGTGGGTCTGCGCGGATGCGATGGCGGATTGGAGGAGGCGGGTAATGACAGTGGGCGTGCGAGCTCAGGTCGGAGAAGACGCGAATGCTGCGGGAGCTTATGGGCCGACTTGCGTGCGCCGAGGCGCAGATGGCCAAGCGGGTGCGTCTCCCGCCTCTGAATGGCGTCGGTATGGTCTAGCGCCGTGGCTAACCATGAATGTGGTGCGTGGGTCCTCTGTGCGACCGCAGTCATCGAGCCTGTGGCGCGAGTTCCTCAAGACGACGGGCGCCGACAACGACGTGCGTGGCATCAAATGGATGAGACTTGGTGCTTTGGACGATGACTGACCGCTTGACACTCGTGCTGGGATGCTGTGCGCAGACACTTGTGGCCGACACGAAGCGGATTCTGGACGCTGGTGTCGCCCACGGGATGTCTGGAGGTGGTGGCGATGCGGTAGGCGGCGGCGTGGACTCGGCTGAGGCGTATTGACGCGGGAAGTGTATCCATTTCTGTCGAGCAGACTATATCACGTTGCATTAGGTGCAGTTTGCTGGAAGAAAGGTCGGTATTATACCGGTTTTCGCTCGATTCCGGAGTGAACCCAACGCTCAGACCGCGAATTACTCTAATCCGCCGTGATTTAGCTAAATCAGTCCGATTTCGTGTAGAGTCAGTCGAGCAAATTACGCTGCTGATATACTTGTGGGTTCCAAAGCGCCTTTTGCTGGCTTCGCGACCTTCTTCGTCACCAGTCGGACGCCTTCCGCGCGCTCGCCTCCTTCGCCGCCAAGCGCTCCCTCCTGTACGCGCCGCCCGTGCGTGCGTGCGTCCTCGTCCAGGCGGTCTTCTCGCGGTGCTGACGGTCGTTCTGGGCTCACAACTCGCGTCGCAGTAGCAGCAGCAACAACAGCAGCAGTCGCTCCATCCCGCCAGCATGTCTCGCTTCCTGCCCGAGCCGATCACGGTCAAGGACTCGGCCGTCGTCTCCGGCCACGGCGTCGTGGTCGGCCGGTCCGCCATGCAGGGCTGGCGCGACACGATGGAGGTGCGCGCGCGTCTTGCTTCCTCGCGGGGACGCCTGCCTCTGCTGACGCGGACGCCTTGTGGAACGCAGGACAAGGACATTGTGCAGATGCCGATCGACCCCAGCGCGCCGGACGTGTGCTGCGTGGGCGTGTTCGACGGCCACGGCGGCGAAGCCATCTCCACTGCCGTGTGCGTCTTCCCTGCGCTTCGTGGCGCCCTGTACAGCCGCGTAAACTAACCGACGGGTGGCGTGTGTGCCCCATACCGACAGAGCGGAGCGCGTCGTCGGCTTCATCACGCGCACGGAGGAGTTCCAGAAGAGCTCCGAGACGCCCGAGGCGCTGGCCGTGGCGCTCGCGCGCGGGTTCGTCGAGGTGGACGAGGCGCTCAAGGAGGACCCGCAGTTCGCGACGCAGTCGGACGAGGTGGGCTCGACCGGCCTGCTGGCCATCATCACGCCGACGCACGTCGTGTGCGCCAACGTGGGCGACTCGCGCTGCATCCTGAGCAACAGCAACGTCAAGCAGGTGGTGCAGCTGTCGATCGACCACAAGCCCGACCTCGAGTTCGAGAAGCAGCGCATCATGGCCGCGGGCGGCACCGTCTTCCGCGGCCGCGTGTGCGGCGGCGTGGCTGTCTCGCGCAGCTTCGGCGACTTCTGGTTCAAGCGCAACGCGGCGCTCAAGACACACCAGCAGCTCGTCACTTCCGAGCCCTGCGTGCGCGTGCACGCCCGCGACGCGCACGACGAGTTCCTCGTGCTCTGCTGCGACGGCATCTTCGACGTCATGAGCAACGACCAGCTGCGCAAGTTTATCCGCGGCAAGCTCAAGAGCGGCGTGTCGGACCCCAAGGCTATCTGCGAGGCGCTGCTGGACGAGTGTCTCGAGAAGGGCAGCCGCGACAACATGAGCGCCGTGCTCGTGCTCTTCGCCGGCGCCAAGCGAAAGTGAGACTGGAATGCGACGACGAGCGGTGCGGTGCATGAAGCAGCAACCAAGTCGTCTTGTGTACGTGAAGTGGCGGAGGAGCAGACACTCCTCCTTAACTACTGAATGATGAGCGGCATCTCGGTCGCCTCGGGTCGTCACGTGGTGGTCGTCATGTGCTCGTACAGGAGACTCGAGCGCAGCGCTTGCGCCGCCGCGACCACTGCTGCGTCGTGGTGTCCGCTAGAGCCTGCGACCGGCGAGAGCAGCAGTGCGTTGACGGGCTGCACGCTATGAACGAGCGGCAGCAGCAGCTTCGGATAGCGGGACAGCAGCCGCATCAGCAACGGCCGGAACTGCTCCGGCTGCGAGATGGATCCTATGGAGCCACGTGCTGTATAGCTCGCTGCGAACGACCCGCACGCGAGTGAGAACGCGAGGCGGAAGCACCGCATCACATCCACATCCATGAGCAGTCCTTCCTCTTGACCACCACCGTCGTCTTCGTCTTGCTCCTCGCCACCGTCTTCCGATGGACGCCACGCCGTGAGCCACTCGAGTGACACGAGCGCTCGCTGCTCGATGCTCACGACAGCGGCGAAGGCGGCGTACCGCAGCGCGAAGCAGCAGTGAAAGAAGCAGCGAGGCGCGAAGAACCGAGGCTCTCGGCATATCCCGTGCCTCAACGCCTGGCGAACTGCTGGTCCGCAGGATCGCAGCAACAGCTCAAGCACCTGCACGTGGTTGCCGCCTGCCGCACAGGCGAACGCGTAGCCGACGAGTTCTTCCAGCTGCCGAGGTAAAGCAGATCTTCGCTGTCCGTCGGCTTGCTGGTCGTGGATCTGAGCGAGCACCGCGGATGCTGCGGACACGTCTCCGCGGGTGCACGCGTCGATCAGTGCCCGCTCACGCTGCGGCTCGATCGGTGCAGCTGGTGGTGACGCCTTGGCATGGATGCTGCCGATGCTCGAGCGCTTGGATGGCGATCGAGACGCGGTAGAGAGAGGCTTGAGGCTCATCGAGGTACCTGACGATATCCAACAGCGAACAACGCAGCAGGTTCATCAAGCGACGCGTGCGCAACTTACGATTTGTGTTGTCAGCGACGCTTGAGTCTCGGTCTGCCGCCGTCTGTCTCCAGACAGCCTCGGCTCCAACGCTACTCCCTACAGGCACTGATCGCTCTACACGCTCGCGTCGTCGTAGATCTTGACGATGCTCTGGGTATCGCACTTGGTCTGCGTCATCGGACACTCGCCATGCTGCTCAATGTGGCGGAACAGACACGTGTAGCAGAACACGAAGCCCGAGACCGACATGGCGGGGTTGACGCGGCGCTGCTTGCATAGCGGACACACGGACGGGTCCAGCGACGCGGCGACCAGCGCGTTCCCGGAGAACTGCGGCGGGAGCGGCGGGGGAGGGACAGGAGCGTCTGTGCCCGTCATGCGCATCTTCGCCGCGACGCCTTCCTCCGAGTACATCCACTCGAGGAACTTGTAGCAGGCGATGCCGAGGATCAGGAGCGCGTACGAGTTGTCCGCTGTAGCCCACGACGCACGCAGCAGCAGCTTGCGGGCCCGAGCAAGCAACCCTGTGCCGCCGAGCTTCTCGAGCGCCTTGGCGCGGTAGTCGGCTTGATTTTGCTGAAACACCGACTGCAGAAGGCACAACGTGCAGCGAACGAGGGGTTAGTCGAGGCAAGCAGACCTCAGTAAGCGGTAAAGCGGTCGTTCACCTCATCTGCAGCGGTGACGCGCACAAGGATCGTCTTCATCTGGCGAAGGAACGGCGAGAAGAACGGCGTGTCGCCAAACAGGTACAGCCACTGTGGACATCCAAAGGGAAGAATCATGGGTCAGTCGTCCAGAACGATGGCACCCAGCCGGACAGAAGAGAGAGAGAGTCTCGCACCTGGTACAAGAAGAAGGTTCCCTCGTACGCAAAGTGCGCGACCGGGTAGACGTTGACGAACGCTCGCTTGGCGGTGAGCAGCACCTCGATATGGCGCAGCCGCCGCAGGAACGCGCGCCACTTGGGCTGGTCGACGCTCCCGTCCGCAGTTGCTCTTGCTCGCGGCGGGACGGACCGCGGCAGCCGCTCCTTCAGGTCCTTGTGGTAGTTGTCCAGCTTGGCCTTGAGGTACGGCACCAGCACCTGCAGGTCGTCAAGCATAACCACGTCAGAGCTCCACGCCACTATGGGGGTACACACCACGACGTACCGCGAACAGGAGCGCCATGCGTCGCGCACGGGGCGTCAATGGCGCAGTCGTGGCGGCTTGTGCGCCGGGGTTACCGTCGCCAGGGGTACCGTCGCCGGGCACCATCATGACGCGCTTCATGCCGTAGAACTTTTCGCTCGCGAGGGCGTCGTAGCGCGCCATGAAGTACCGCTCCACGAGCAGCTTGAGCAGCGCGTACGTCTCCTCGAAGCGGCGCACGGGCAGCGAGAGCGCCAGCGCCGGGTACGAGTCGCTCAGCGTGTGCACGAGGTACTCGGCCGCCGGCTTGAACCCGCCGGCCATGCGCTCCTGCATCAGCAGCTCGAACAGCGACGGCGCCGGCGGGAGCCCACGCCCATCCCCACCGCCCTCGCCCCCCGCGCCGCCCGCGAAGCCCTGCGTCTGCTCCAGGAACAGCATCGCCCGCGTCACCTTAGTGCTGCCGCCGGCCTTGAGCGCCTGCTTGATACTGGCAGCAACAAGCAACGTTGACTTGACCATCGGCCAGCGTAACCAGGTAACCAGGAACGAAAAAAAAAGTACCCGGTTACTGGGTACACTTCTGACCGAGGTTTTTCAGCTCTCTGCTTGAATCAATACAAACCCAAATGCAGAATATGTATGAATGACACGTATCATACATTGTCTACCAAGAACTCACAAACAACATAATACTAGATACCGTTGAGCTCGAAGTTGTCAGGTTCACGTGTGCCTCCGCGAGGTTTTTCTCGTCCAATCACGTCGGGCTGACGCCCCGCGGATCGCAATGGTGGTCTCATTCGTCAATCGGCAGTCGGCAGTCGCCTCCAGGCCCGCGAAAGTCTCCGTCCTCCTCCCGGACCACCCGCCATGCTGAGCGCGCGCGCTTCGTCCGCCCTGCGTGCGTCGGCCTCTCGCCCGCTGCGCCGCGCGTTCTCGTCGCAGGTCGGCGACCGGGTGCGTGGCCCGCTGTCTCTCCCGCTGGCTGATGACACATGGAGGATCGACTTGTTGCTCATGAAGCGGACGCGCTGACGCTGGCAGGACGTGGTGATCGTGAGCTACGCGCGCACGCCGATCGCGGCGTTCAACGGGTCGCTGGCGGCGCTCAAGGGCCCGGAGCTCGGCGCGGTGGCGAACCGCGCGGCCGTGGAGCGCGCCGGCCTGCAGCCCATGCAGATCCAGGAGGCGTTCCTGGGCAACGTGGTGAGCGCCGGCATCGGCCAGGCGCCGGCGCGCCAGTCGGTGCTCAAGGCGGGCTTCCCAGACTGCATCCCGTGCACGACGGTCAACAAGGTGTGTGCGTCGGGCATGAAGGCGGTGGCGCTCGCCGCGCAGAGCCTGCTGGCCGGCAGCCAGGAGATCATGCTGGCCGGTGGCTTCGAGAGCATGTCGAACGTGCCGCACTACCTGCCGCAGGCGCGCTCGGGCTACCGCCTCGGCGACGGCAAGCTCGTGGACGGCGTCATCTTCGACGGCCTCTGGGACCCGTACAACAACCAGCACATGGGGCTGTGCGGCGAGAAGTGCGCGGACGACTTTGGCTTCTCGCGCGAGGACCAGGACGCGTACGCGATCGAGTCGTACCGCCGCGCGATCGTTGCCAACGAGCGTGGGTTCTTCAAGGACGAGATCGTGCCCGTCAGTGTGCCTGCCAAGCGGCGCGGCGGGGAGCCGACGGTCTTCGACCAGGACGAGGGCCCGTTCCTCACCAACCTCGACAAGCTTCCGACGCTTCGCCCCGCCTTCAAGAAGGACGGCACGGTCACGGCCGCCAATGCGTCGCCGCTGAACGACGGCGCCGCGGCGCTCGTGCTCATGACTGGACAGAAGGCGCGCGAGCTCGGCGCGACCCCGCTCGCGCGCATTCGCGGCTTTGCCGACGCGGCGCAGGACCCGCTGGAGTTCACGATCGCGCCGTCCAAGGCGGTGCCGCTGGCGCTGCACCATGCCGGGCTGCAGCAGAGCGACGTCGACTACCACGAGATCAACGAGGCCTTCTCGGTCGTGGCGCTCGCCAACATGCGGCTCATGAACTTGCAGCACGACCGCGTCAACGTGAACGGTGGCGCGGTCGCCATCGGCCACCCTATCGGCGTGTCCGGCGCGCGTATCGTGGGGACCCTCTACCACATCCTCAAGGAGCGCGACGCCACCATTGGCTGCGCGTCCATCTGCAACGGTGGCGGTGGCGCTGGCGCCATGGTGATCGAGCGTCTGAACTGAGCATCAGGAAAGCGAGAGCCAAGTGCAGACAGAGTGAAGCAACTGGAGTGGGAAAGAAACCGCGAAATACCAAGCCCGTGCTGGTGCAGATGACGTTGAGTTTGGCTGGGTGTGGTGTTTCCTCTGCAGGCATTGGGGGCAGGCATCAATCTCCAAAGGTAAGAAAACGGGCGTGTATGACCCGCTGTCTCCCCTTCTAGACAGGTGCCTGGAGCGCGCTGCAGATATCGCGCAAGCTCTTTCGCAGCAGGAAGCGCTGGTCCTCCGTCAGCTCGTGCGCGTCGCTCATGGTCTCTACGAACGACTCGATCTGGTGCGCGGGCACCTCGAACTCGAGCATGCTGAGCGTGAACGACCCGAGCTGCCCGAAGACGATGTTGTGCACGCGGCTCACGGCCTCTTCGCGCGACGGTAGTCCTGCAACACCACGTGGAGCCGAGCAAGCAACTGTCAGTACCGTGTCTCCATCACCAAAGGTACGTGAGTGAACGCACCGTCGTGCTTGGGCGTGCCGCTCGGCAATTCTTCCCATGGACACAGCTGTGGCGTCTTGAGCAGTTCCTCCCGGATCGCGAGCAGCAGTGCCTTCTCCCAGAACTGCGTTCATCGCACGGACAGGGTAAGTGATCATGCCATCGGTTCATCGAGTGTCCGAGAGATTGGGCGTCCCTACCGATGGGTTCTTCCAGATAGCGTGCTTCTTGACCTCTTCCTGCAGGTACATGCGTGCTGCGCCGCGCTGCAGAAGCGCTGGATGTGCGTCTTCCACCGAATGCAACAGCGCCTCGTTCGCGCTCTCTCTCCGCTCGCGATGAGGTGTCGCGTCACCTTCGCATGCCGCATTCTCATCGTCTCGACTGCTATCCGACGCAGCATCACGTGAGGACGATCTCGTGGCGCGCGAGGCGCTCCCTTCTCTCGCGACATAGAACGTCTCGGCCAGGATCATGGCCGTCTTGGCGGCTTTGATGTCGTTCTCACGCACGCACTCGTCCAGGAAGACGTTCGTGCAGGCGACCAGCGCGTCGAAGCTCGCGTGATCCTTGATGCGCGTCTCGAGGCTCCGCTGCTGGTTCAGACACTTGACAAACATGGCGCGGCCCGCGGTCGAGCAACACGCACTCCGCACGATCTTCTCGCCATCAAACACGGGCTCTCGAGACCGCGGAGACAGCAGCGAAGCATTCGGTGATGCAGCAGCGTCCACCGGTGTGGCGACCGTCAATTGTGATGCTGTCATCGATTCAGTCGACGGTATGTGAGTGGCGAAAGACTCACCACCATCACCAGCGGTGGAGACGGTGGTGGGCTTCCCAGCGTCACCATCAGAACGCTGCGGCTCCTGGGCGAAGTACTGGTGGAGAGCCGCTCCCATGGGCGTCTGTGTGAGCGTTCCCAGCGCCGCGTTGTTCGTGGACGACGCACAACCCGCATCAGCTGCAGACTGGTCGGTGTCTACGCTGGGACGCGAGACGGCGACGCCATCGCGCGTGTCGTCCTCGTCCTCTTGCTGCTCGTCCCAGCTGGGCCGCGCCTCAAACAGCCCGTCCGATAGCTGCGGCGGTGGCTTGAGCTTGGCCTCGCCGGTATCTCCCCGCCGCTCGGGTGGAGCGTGCGTCTTGCTCCACTGCCAGTCCAGCAGCGCCAGCGCCTTGCCTTGGAAGTGCAGGTTGTCCGGGTCGCGGTGGTTCTGCGTGCGCACCAACACCAAGTGTGAGCGATGGGCGTAGTCTACTCACGGGTACGCAGACCCACGGACGCACGCACATCGATGAAGAGCTGGATGTCCTCGGCGCGACTGGCGCTGGCGACGCGCGCTTCCAAGGCTACGAGCGTCTTGTCGGACGCGCGCAGGCGCTCGCGCTCGACGTGCGCGTATCGCCGCAGGCACGCGTTGAGCTGGTCCAGGCGCTCCTCCTCGGCCTTCTGGTACGCCACGCTCACGGCCATGGCCATCTCGTCGCGCGCGATGATGCGGTTGTACAGCTGCGTCTTGGCCCGCGCGCGCGACATCTCGGCCTGCGAGCGCTCCTCCTCGCTCTTGCCCACGCGCGCCGCCAGCCGCTGCAGCTCGAACTCGGGCACGCCGATCCCCTACGCCACGCCACGCGCCGTGTCAACCAGATACATCGACGGTTACCGCAGCAAGGCCCCGTTCCCGCACATGCAGAGCGATCCGCTGGCGCTCGCGCGCCTCCCGCAGCTCGTCCGCCGCCCGCGCCGCTCTCCCGGCTGCCTGTTCGACTCGACAAGGTGAGCGCCGTGTACCCTGTCGTGTACCCAGCTCAAGGACGTCGATAGCGTCCTGTACCAACCACCAACCTCCTTGTGCGCTGCCGCGGCGGCTGCAAACTCGTCGTCGACGTTCCGCATCTCGCCCTGCAGCGTGCGGATGTACATGGCGGAGGCATCCTGCAGCGCCGCCAGCGGCTCGGCCACCTGCTCCTCGAGCACCGTGGCGAGCAGCAGTTGCTGGTGGCACGCGGCCTCGACCGACGCGCGCAGCTCGAGCAGCGCGCGCCGCAAACTCGTGCCGGGCTCCTCCAGCGCCTCCAGCGCGTCATCGCCGCCGTCCAGCGCATCCTGCAGCAGCGCGCGCAGCTCGGCGCCCACCTGGCGCTCGGCCGCCGCCTTGCGCCGGAAGAAGGCGACCACGCGCCGCAGACTGCGCTTGCCGCGCTCGGCCTGCGCGCCGATGGCGCCCGCCGGCACCTGGCAGAAGGTGCGGCGCCAGTGGTTCTCGGCGCGGTCCGCGTCTGCGTCCGCGTGCCACCAGCGCGCCACGCCGTCGCGCGCCTCGTGCAAGTCGTCCGTCATGGTGTCCGCCATGCCGGATCGGTCGGAGTGACTGGGGAAATGTATGCAAGGAAGGAAGGGCGGGGAATGGCGCCGTGGTGGTCCTGTATGCGTTATAGAAGGTATTCGGGGCAATTAGTTTGATACAGATAGCATGCATCATGTATATTCGTTATGTCTGTGTATTCATTGAAAAAGGTACTGCTTGAAGTCCGATCGACTCCGCCACACTGGATGCCGAACCGTCCTAGACGCTGTTGTGGGACGCATTGTGGAGCGCCCCAAACACCTTCAATGGCGCAAGAGTTGGCGACACCAAAGGGCACCGTGACCCACACACACTTCGGCATGGTGTGAACCCATCGCCAGATCTGGAGGTCGCTCACTCGTCCGCTGGCCAGATATGAGGCTTCTACATGCCGCGACGCTGGCCCTCTGCCTTCTGCGGCCGACGTGCTGGCACCGCATCCACAATCCGTCCCTTGCTGGTGTCGAGTCATGATCGGAGAGCTGCGCGGCGACGCGTACAAGCGGTACAAGGCGCGGCGGCGGCGGCCCTGGCAGCACTTGACGCGGTGGCAGCTCGGCGTGCTGACCGCCGCGAGCGCGCTGCTGCTGGTGACCACAGCGCTGGCGATCCGCAGCCACCGACGCGTCCCCGAGCCGGAGCTGCCGCGGCTGCTCGAGCGCTCGCAGCTGCTCTTCACCCTCGGCATCGTGGACGGCAGCGGCGTCGCATCCGACGCCAATGAGGACGAGGAGTCCGCCCAACATGCGCTCCGCCGGGAGATGGAGGCGACGCCGCGGCCACCGGTGGCCGTGCCAAGGAGCTGGGCGGGCCTTGAGGACCACCGCGAGGCGCCCAGAGGCGCGCTGCTGACGCCCGAGTACGTGCTCCAGCACGCGATCTCGATGGACCCGACGGCGGCCGAGCCAGCCGTCGTAGGCAAGCACGTGCGCGTGCTGTGGATCGGCGAGCTGGCGGACGCGCCGGCGCTCGTGCTCGCGTACGTCGAGCGTGGCTTCAACGTGACGGTGCACACGAGCGTCGAGCGCATCCTCGAGGGCTTCGTGCCGCACGTGCGCCGCGCATACGAGCGCGCCATCCCGCGCGTCGCGGGCTTCGACTTCCTCAAGCTGCTGCTGCTCTACAAACTCGGCGGACTCGTCGTGGACGCCGACACGGTCCCCGTGCTGGACGCCGCCGACGTGCTACTGCCAGCCGGCTGCGACGTGCTGCTGGGCAAGGAGACGCACCTCAAGCCGGGCAAATTCTCGGCGCCGACGTACCGCGCCGTCGGAGGCGCCACCTACGGCTACAACCGGCCATTCCAGCTGCTCAACTGGGCCATGGCCGCCACCACCACGCGCAACCGACACGTCGAGGAGATGATCGTGAGCGCCATGCGCCATTTCTTCGGGCTGCGAGACATGGAGCAGGACCTGGTGCAGGACGTCGCCGGCTCGGGCATGCTCAGCGACTACGTGGCGCTGCTGCACGAACAGCACGGACTCGACTACGCCACGAGCTTCGAGGACGCTCGCGTGCGGCCGTTGGAGGGCCTCTGCATGCTGGACGACGAGCTGCGCGGCGGCTGGATCGAGCACGAGCACATGGCCTCGTGGCACCTGAAGAAGTGAGTGGATGGTGAACGAGTCGAAGACACTGTGCGCTGTCGTCAATGCGATTGACCGTCCAACTCCCGAAGCGGGTGCATCTAAATACTACGATCAGTGGGTCCGACCTTAGATGGCGGCGGGGTACGCCATCATGAAGGTGCAGAAGTCCACGAACAGGTACTTGGTGATGAAGTAGAAGATGGTCGCGAGGAAGATCGAGATCGGCAGCGCGGGCAGCGCCTTGTGCAGCACGGCCAGCAGAAACAGCGTGCCGCCCAGACCCTGTGGAGATGCAAGACGACGTCAGTACACGTTCGCAACCATGCGGAAGATAAACAACAACAACACACGACACCAACGTACCATGACGATGCACAGGAAGGCGACCGCGAAGGTCGAGAAGTCCTCGATGGCGGCGCGGCCGACGAGCACGCTGTAGAAGATGAAGTCACCCAGGCCGAGCTTGATCGTCTTGTCCTCTTCCTCCTCCTCCTCGCGCGCGCGTCTCCGGCGGTCCTGGCGCACTTGGACAGGGCACGGAATGTCCATCGAGCACGTGCACACCATGTACTTGTGGAAGATGAGCAGCCACAGCCGGTCCTGCGTCGGGAAGAACTTCTCCGCCACCTGCGGGGCCTTCCACACATCCTCCGGGCTGAACGTCTCGTAGAACACCGACAGCAGGCTCACCAGCTCCTCCATCGTCTCGCAGTCGTACGTCGAGAAGTTCGACTCGGCCACGTTGCGCGGACGCTCCGACAGCACCGGGACCGACGCAGCATCAATGTTCGCGGGAATAGCGACCGCCATCGGCGGTCCAGCCATCGGAGGAGCAGCAACGACAGGAGCAGCCATCGGGGGAGGCATTGCAGCAGTGTTGTTGGCGCGAGGTCCGTGCGACGAGGAGTGAGACGTATGAGAGGTGTGGGACGATGAAGTCCGGTGGACGTCACTGCGAGACGCAGACTCGTCGTTGCGGCTCGTGCTCTTGGTGCGCACCGGCTGCGGCTGCTGTTGTTGGCGCTGCTCCTGGCGTTGCTGGCGTTGCTCCGCGTGCGTGACGCCATCACGGACTTCGGCTTCATATAGGAGACCGGGCAACGGCGCTTGCTTGTCCTGGATGAGTCCGATCAGGTACTTGAGCGGCCCACACGGCGTGAGTACGGCGCAGAGGTCGTAGCACGCGAACATGACGCAGAACGTGATGGTCGTCCACTGTCGTATCAAACGGGAATACGTGAGCGTTCGTTCCCGATACACACTTTAGCAAGAATCAAGATTGCGAGCGAAGCGTACCTCCGGCCACATGGAGAACTCCCACGCGAGGATGACGCTGACCAGGACGAGGTAGCCGTTCTGGACGACCTTGGGCGTGCCCTTCTGGTAGAAGATGGACACCACGCCGACGACACCAAAGTTGATCATGACGAAGAGGAAGGATGGCCAGTCCACGGCCCAGCCGAAGTGGTCGTTCACGATCTCGTCGACCAGTTGGCCGCCCACGAAACTCAGGATCGCCGTCGACGCGAACATGATGTAGCCCGCGAGGAACTGGCACGAGAAGACGAGCGTTAGTGGCGAGCGTAGGTGTTGGCGCCACGCGAGGGCGTACCTTCATGCAGTTGTACTTGTACAGCAGCGCCATGCCGAACGTGAGCACGGCGATCGCGCCAATGATGACGAGCGCGTTCACGAGCGACTCGCCGACCTGCGACGACGTGCTGCTCGTGCTCGAGTCCGAGTCCCCGTACACGAGGTACGTTCTGGTCGTCCACACCAATACATCGTCGCTGTGTTAGTCGTCGCCCCGCCTTCCCTCCCTAACCGGCACACGGCCACGTACTGCATGGACGCCTCAATGCTCTCGCTGCGGTAGTTGACCACCACCAGACTGCGCAGGCGCCACGACGACCGTCAGTTCACCCACAAACACACACACTCGTCCGTTCGTTTGTTTCCCACCTGGCCAGGATCATGGTGATGCAGATCGGGAACACCAACGCCCAGAACGAGTTGATGCCGTGCATGAGGTCGTTCGCGTTCTCCGGGTCGGCCTCCGCGCGCTCCGCCCCGTCCCCGGCCGCTCCCCCGTCCGCTATGCCGGCCTCGCTGTGGCGCGAGCGCGTGCTGCCGGCGGCCGGCAACTCCGAGCTGTTGGGCGTCCGCATCTTGTCGTAACCGCCCGCGCCCAGCAGCTCCGCCGTGTCCACGGGGATCGCGACGCTCTCGCCGGCGCCCGCGGCCCCCGCGCCGCCCGCCGCGCGCGTCCCGCGCGAGTCCTTGGCCATGCTTCCGATCGCCTTCCTCGCTCGCGGCCCTCTTAACTATGGGGATTTGTATTGGGAAAGGACCGACGAAGGCGCGTTTTCCCCTCACAACGAAACCGGAATGCCCGACGCTGAGAGAAGGCGGGCAAGAAGTACCGTGGTATAAAAATAGAGAGACTAACTGACCGAATGTTTTTTTTTTCAGGCCCTAGTCGCGTTGGGTGAATGCATCTGATTTGGAGGTTGACAACTCGTGTATCGTCTTGATGTTTGTATAGTCTCAATGGAGCGGTTTCCAGCCGCAACTTGTCCATGGTGAGCCTGGAACCGCCGACATCACCGTGACCCCCATGCATTGCAGCAGGTCTGGCGATGCCATCAAGACAATGGAGCACGACGACCCGACCCTTGGCGCGAAGGCTTGCTTGAGAAAATATCCAGCGGCTCACGAAACAATCGGAGCACAATTGGCAACGGGGTAGGGGTGTAAAGCACACTACCGTGATAGTTCTATAAATTGATGATAGGTGCTGAAAGTTCAGCTGTTGTTGCTCCACCGAAGTCGTACCGAAAGTCACACATCGTTCGCCCCGCCTTCTGCGACTCACTGTACACCTCGCCGGTCCTTCAAACGGCGTCAGCATCAACGACCATCAGCATGCGCCTCGCCATCACTTCGCAGAGTCTCCACGACACCGAAGCACTGTCGTTGCCTGTCTGCGACTCATATCGGGATGGTCAGGCGGCTCTCAAAGTCTGTCGCCTGCAGCACCTGCTCGCTCATCACAGCGTCAGCCGACGCCTTCCTCTCTCTCTCCACGAAGAAATGCCGCGCACCTTGACGAAGTCGTCGAAGGCGAGGAAGTCCTTGGTCGGAGCGGACGAGGCCTCGTCCAGCACACGCGCTGCCAGCAGCTCGACCATCTGCCACAAACCGAGCAATCTGTCAGTTGTGCGTTGCTGGCAGTCCCAAGGGGGGAGTTGGCGCCAACGGAAGCATGAAGAGCACGCACCTCGAGACGAGCCGCCTCGGCGTCGGCAGGGTCCGGGTGACTGTCGTCGGGCGGCAGCTGGTAGACGAGTGACAGGTATGCACGCAAGTCACCCGCCGAGATCTTGCCGTCGCCGTCAAAGTCGTGCAGCCGGAAGGCTTCTGCCTCTCGCGGCGATGAGTGAGTTCATCGGGTCCACGGGTCTCTCGATGATGGAAGGCTGCGCACGACGCACCTCGCAGCTTGGCGGCCGGCGAGCTGTGGAAGCTGAACACGTGCGCGAACCGCGCGAACTCCTGCGGTATGCAACCATCAGCCACGAATCTGCTGGCTACGCATTGCCTTGAACGTGAGCGCGCACTTGGAACGAGATGGACGCGTCCGCCGTCAGCTCCAGACCCTGAAAGAGGCGGTCGCGCAGCGGACTCTGCGCGACGCCTGCCGATCACCAACCCACACCATGACGCTGTCAGCACTTGTTTGTCTTGTGAGTGGTGACTGCCTGACGCCCGCACTGCACCTGGGATCGCGAAGAACTCGGCTCTCGACATGTTGTCAGTGCCCGCGAGCTCGAGGAACTTGCGGCGCAGGCGGTAGATCTCCTTGGGCGGGACTGCACTCGACGGGGATCAGCCACGGCCCAAGGCAGCGCATGGAAGAGCGAGACGCACGCGCGGTGATCATGCGGATCTCCTCGACCGCTTCGTCATCGAGGTCGCAGTCCGCAGGCTTGTCTGCGCTCGCTGTCTGCCCCATCGACTCCCGCGCGCGTCTAATTATACCGGCGGCCTCCACCACACGGACTCCATGCTGCACAACAACCGTGGAGTGGAGCAGCTTGTCTATCATCAGTTCTCTCCATTTCCATTTACGTTTTCTCCCTTGCTGTCATGGTCGGCGCATGCTTCGCGCCTCCTTCAGCATGATCAACGTGCCTTCGCCTCAACAGCAGCATGGGGCGTTTGCTCGGCCAGGCGACGCTGCCAGCAGCCTCTATCCCTGAAGGCTCTCGACTTTCCGCAGCCCATTGAGCGCCGCGACACGGTACGCCTCGGCGAGCGTCGGGTAGTTGAACACGGCGTTGCGGAAGTACTCGATCGTGCCGCCCGTGGACATGACGACCTGGCCAATGTGGATGATCTCGGTGGCGCCTTCGCCGATGGCGTGCACGCCCAACACTTTGAGCGAGGTGGGGCAGAAGATGAGCTTGAGGAAACCGGGCACGCCGCCGAGCATTTGGCCCTTGGCGAGCTCCTCGTAGCGCGCGACGCCGACTTCGTACGGCACCTGCTCGGCCGTCAGCTGCTGCTCGTTCTTGCCGACCATCGAGATCTCGGGCACCGTGTAGATGCCGAACGGGAAGACCTCGCCCGAGCGCATGCGGATGCGCATCTGGCTCGTGTCGCTCAGCTCATCCGACTTGTCCTTCAGCTTGTTCGTCGGGTTCTCCGTGCGCATGTGCACCGACGCCAGCCGCCCCTGCTCCATTGACGTCGACGCCAGCGCCGGGTACCCGATGCAGTCGCCAGCAGCATAACTGTCCGCAACACAGCAACACGTCAGAGCAGTCCATGACATCTCTGCCGGGAGGAAACAACGCATCCAGCCACGCACATATGGGGCACAGCAGTCTGGAAGTTGTCATTGACCTCGAGCAGCCCACGCTTGTCGGGTTCGAGGCCGATCGCCTGCAGGTTGAGTCCGTCCGTGTTGCCCTGGCGACCGAGCGTGTAGAGCAGCCCGTCGCCCACGATGGTCTTGCCGCTGTTGAGATGCGCGACGACTTCGCCGGTGTCCCGCTTCTCGACGCTCTTGATGCTCTCCTGCGTGTAGAAGCGCGTGCCCGTCTGGCGCATCGAGTAGCAGAGCGCCTCTGAGACCTCCTTGTCGGCCATGTCCAGGATGTCCTTGCGGCCGTCGATGACCGTCACCTCCGTGCCAGGGATGATGCTCATCATGGACGCGTACTCCATGCCGATGACACCGGCACCCACGACGATGAGTCGCTTGGGCACGGCCTTGACGCGGCCCCAGAGCAGCTGGTCGCTGTCAAAGATCGTCTCGCCGTCGAACGGGATGTCCGGACGGCGCGCCGGCCGCGTGCCGACGCACACGAGGAACTTGTCGGCCGTTAGCACTCTGTGTGTTTCGGTGGGGGTGGAGGGAGACAAGCAAGCCGTCAGGGTCACACGGAGCTGACACAACGAGCAGGAGGGCGAGTGGAGACGCACCGCTTGCAGATGTCGGCGCTCGAGTGGCGCTTGGCGTCCGTTGCAGTCTCGTACGAGTCGTTGGAGAGTACGGCGACCATGTTCCTGTTGTCGTCGGGCAGGAAGCGCGCCGTGCCATGGATCAGCTCGACGTTGTTGCGCATGAGCTGGTGGCGCGTGATGTCCATCTCGGCGGTCTCGACCTTCTTGACGCGCTGCAGGATCTCCTCGATGCCCAGGCGCTTGCTGGGCGAGGACGACGAGTCGTAGAAGCTGCGGTGCCGGTAACCCGTCAGGTGCAGCGTCGCCTCGCGGAACGTCTTGGACGGCACGGTGCCCGTGTGGATGCAGACGCCGCCGATCATGTCGCGCTTGTCGATGATGGCGACCGACTTGCCGTGCTTGGCGCTGTCGATCGCGCACTTCTGGCCCGCCGGCCCGCTGCCGATCACGATCAGGTCGAAGTGCTCGCTCGCCTTGAGCTCGCGCAGCGTCTCGCTCAGCGGCTTCCCCGCCGGCACGTGCGGGTTCTCGGCCACCGCCGCGGCCGCAGGGGCCACAGGGGCCGAGCTGAGCGCCCGGGCGCCGCGCAGCAGTGTCAGCGGGCGGCGGCAGGCGCCGGAGCGGCCGAGAAGCGCCACCTGGACCATCGTGGGGGCCGGGAGGAGGAGGGTGCTCGAGCTGCTTGGCGATGGATAATAATGGGCGGCGGAGGGGCGGAGGACCACCGTAATGCAGACCCGGGTTTGTTAAAGGAGGATACGGGTCGGGCGGGTAGACCCGACCCGCGAGAGAAGACCCGGACCGGACCGAACCGGCCCGCGGGTCGCACTGGCGACGATGGAGGAGTCAGTGTGAAGCTCGGCTTTCTTCTCGTTCTTCTTCTTCTCGTCGGAGACAGACGTCGCCGTCGTCACGGCGTCGGGGAAGAGATGCGCGTGCACGCAGGCGAGTGTCGTGTTGGCACGCGCCTCGCGTGCATCTTGAGAGGTTGTGCAGGCAGGTGTCAGTGCACCTTGGGCCTCACTCACAAAGCAAGCGCGTTGGCGCCGTTTGGACGGCGCAATGAGGGCTAGGGGCTAAGGCGAGCACAGTGGGACGCGCAGGGAATCTGCGCGGCCGATCATACTCACTTCAAGTTGTTTGCTCGCTTGCCCTAACGTCGCAGCCGACACACACTCACCCGAGGGTTTATCGTCGTAAATCGAGGCGACGGGTTCAGGTCGACATCCTGGTCCAAACCCGCAAGCCTGAACCCGCCACGCGTTTGAAGTTGCGACCGACAAGGCGTGCCTGACACTCGATCCTATATCAGTGCCTGAACCCGCCACTGTTTACATTTTCCAGCAAGTGCGATTCCTGCATACTTATACAACGCACAGTTTCATCAGTACATGATGAAAACTGTGCGTTCTCGTGATTACGGTATGCGGGCCGGACCCGCGCGGGTCTGCGGCCCGCGTACCTCTTCGACTTGACCCGCGGCGGCACGCCCCCTGCCACATACAAACGCCAAGTCTGGCGCGAGGAACGCGGCTTGCATTGATTGTGTGCAGCGGTGACGCCCGCCGACCGACGGACAGACAGGAGAAGACCGACCGCACGACAGCCGCCGAGCGCTCCGAGCCGCCGCGTGCGAGGCCCCGACCACCGCGATCGGCCTCTCGACCGCCGCCCGCCCGCCGCCCGCGCCCTCCCCCGCGCCGCCTTCTCCTGCGTCTCCTCCGCCGCCCGCCCGCCTCCTCCCGCGTCTCCGGCGCCGAGGACGAGGGGGCTTCGCCCGGAGACCCGGAGACTCCGCGGACGCGCACCGCCGCGGAGATCGCGCCACGCAGCGCCCGCGAGCGCCTTCCTCCCTCCCCGCGGGACGCGCGCGCCCTATCTATTGTGATCTTCGTGTAATTATTTAGCGACCATGAGCGACACGACCAAGCTCGGGTACGTCCGTCCGTCGCTCTTCCGTCTGTCGGGCTGACCGATCGATGCGGACGCGTCTAACGCCGGGTTTGCGTGGCCGGCCCTGTGTGCGTGTATGTAGAAAAATATTCATTGGAGGGCTCTCCTACGAGACCACGGATGGTACGTGCCGCGCATGGTCGATGAGGGGCGAGGAGCCTGCCGCTGACTCGTGCCGACCGACAGACAAACTGCGGCAGTACTTTGGCGCGTACGGCGCGGTCACGGACGCCGTAGTGATGAAGGACCCGATCTCGCGCCGCTCGCGCGGCTTCGGGTTCATCACGTACGCCGACCCGACCTGCGTCGACCGCGCGCTCGCGCAGCCCACGCACATCCTCGACGGCCGCCGGGTACGTTCCGCTTCCGTCGCGTCCGACGCCTCCGTCCAGCCCGGGCTTATCGATTCTGCGGCGTTGCTTGCTATCGATAGGTCGAAGCCAAGCGCGCCGTGCCGCGCGCAGAGAGTCTGCGAGACGTCGCGAGCGGCGGGTCCATCGCGTCCAACTCGTCGTTCTCCGGCCGCAGCACCGGGTCCCTGGCCGGCATCAACAGCATGGCCGGCCCGACCGGCGGCGCGACCAAGAAGATTTTCGTTGGTGGGCTCCACTACGAGACGAAAGATGGTGAGTGCGGCGTTGAACGCCCTTGTCGGATTCATGACTCACACACACACTCGATGTCTTTTGTGTGCAGCCGACTTCCGCAAGTACTTTACGCAGTTTGGCAAGGTCGTGTCGGCGGAGGTGATGTTCAACCGCGAGACCAACAAGTCGCGCGGGTTCGGCTTCGTCGTGTTCGACTCGGAAACCTGCGTCGAGGTCGTGCTCCAAGAGAAGAACCACGTGATCGACGGCAAGTCGGTCGAGGTGAAGCGGGCCGTGCCGCGCACGGACGTGCCGCCGCCGCGCTCGGTATCGTCGCGTGCCGGCTCGTTCGGTGGGCCTGGGCCGGGATCTGTCGGCAGCCTCGACGATCTCAACTCTTCCACGGCGACGACGCCGCCCGTGTCACTCTCGGGCAGCGTCCCATCCACTAGCAGTCTGGCCAACCACCCTTTGGAGTCGTCGTCGTCTTCGATCCCGAGCACCCCTTCCAAAACGCGATCGTCGGCCGCCAACCTCATGACGAGCGGGACTCTCGTGGGGTATGCAGCGGCGGTTCGATACGGCTCCCGTGGTGTCCCGAAGCCCATGTCGCTGTCGTCTTCGGGGGGCATCCCTTCGTCTGTTGGGTCCCCTTCGCCGCCATCTCGGAATGGACACGACTCGTCGTCGCTACGTCTCGACTCATCGACGATGGACGGTGTCGCGGACGCGCTGTCAAGTTTAGTGCTTGGCGACTCGAACAAACCGCGCTCGATGAACGGAGGCGCCGGCAGCATCGCGTCGCCGCTACACTCCGCCAGCTCGTCGTCTCTTGGCTCGTTGTCGGACAAGCTCCCTGCGAGTGGCACCGCATCGAACGGTGGGCTGTCGCCGCTTGACGTCGCGCTCAGTCCGCTGTCGGACCCTGTCATGGAGCAGTGGAAGCTGTCCCCGGCGTCAACAGCGCGCGGTTCGACGGACTTGACGTCACTGTCCGCCTCGGAGGCCAGCTACTTGTCCCACGGACTGCTTGACGACGACGTGTCGGCTTCCAACGGCTCGCAGTTGTCGTGGCAGGCCCCGTCGTGGCAGCAGCCGTGGCACTCGCCGCCTCTGCACCACCGGCCGCCGACGGCGTCAGACGGCATGCAACAGCCGCCGCTTCCCCCGGCACCGCAGTCGCTGTACTCGATGTTCAGCAGCAGTTCGTCCAGTGGTCCGTCGTGGCACAACGGGTATGGCGAGCAGCACAACGGCCATGCTGCGCACGTCAATGGCAGCGGTACGTCGTCGGACGGCTTCGGCAGCGGTATGATCGGCATGGGCATGGGTCTACCCGTCGACAGCTACGGCGGCGCGTTCGGGATGCACGAGGGCGAGGCAAGGCACGACGCGGCCGCCTACAGCTCGCTGGGCGGGCTGCTGAGCCAGGACTACCTGTCTTCGAGCTCGTCCCACGAGAAGCACGGCGTGTTTGGCGCCGCTCCCGAGGCGGAGGAGGACCATCGCTCGTTGTACGAGAAGAACGACCAGGACCTGGCGTACGACCTGCCGGCGTCGGCGGCCGAGTACCACCGCCAGTTCAGATAGACCGCGTGCAGGCAGGCACGGTCCGTCGTCGGTGAGGCGAGGAGCGTCTTCAAGCGACGACGGAGGAGCGAGGCGGGCGATAGCGGACGGATAGGTAGCGCCGGTCGTGCGAGCGGCCGGCAGTCGGTAGGATGCAGCCATAGGACGAGTCACACGCAGCGAGACGCAGCTTGTTTTACATTTCTTCTTCTTCTTCGTGGAGTAGCCGCCTCCACCATCACACAAGCGCGTTTTGCCATGTCATGCACGACCCCATGTGCCATTCCCGCGACGCTTGATGATCCACTTCTCTCGGACATCCGACACCCAAGTTGAAGCCGATCTCAAATCGCACTTAACGCGCCATCCACCGTACACTCACGATGTACCGTCGCCTCGCTGTCAGAAGCCTCTGCCCACCCGCCAAGAAGATGGCTCCGCACCCTGCCTCCCCCATACAAACACCAAGTCAAAACCGCCGCCTTCCGTCCCCATCACTTCATCATTCGCATCGCATCGCCGTCGCCGTCGCCGTCGCCGTCGCCGTCTTCTCCTCCTCCGCGACCGCCGCCCCGGGCCCCCCGCCGCCCGCATGAACCGCCTGCTGCAGCGGTTCGTGGCGGACCCGTCAGCTGCGCCCGCGGGCCACGCGTCGCCACCCGCCGAGCGCCACGGCGCGCGCGACAACCCGCAGCTCGAGAGTCTCCTGGCGCCGCCACCGCGCGCCGCCGTCGCGCCCGGCTCGTCCGGCGCGCGGCTGTACCCGCTGCCGCCGCGCTCCGCCTCGTACGGGTACTCGGCGCCGGCCCCGCGGCCTGTGGCGGCCGGGAACGCGCCTCCGCGGTCGTCTGACGGCCGCTTCCCGCCTCCGCAGACGCCGGTGCCGCCGCCTGTGACGTCCGACCACCCGGCCTTCTTCTACTACCAGCACAACCCGTACCAGTACCAGGCGCAGGAGTTCCAGCGCCAGCAGCCGCACCCGCCGCCACCGCCGTCCTCCTCGGGCAGCCAGCGCCGAGGCAGCGGCAACGCGCTGGACGCCAGCGTCTACGAGGACGTGCCGCTGTCTTCCGCGCCGCCGCCGGCCGCGCGCTCCACGTACGAGACTGTGGACCTCAACGACGACGCCAGGCCGCTGCCCGGACGCGTGGGCGTGGCGCCGCCTCGCAGCGCTGACGGCAAGGCGGCCGGCGCCTTCTTCGGTGCCTTCCAGGCTCCTCCCCCGCCGATATCCACCGGCAGCACCACTTCCGCCCGCAGCGATGCGGCCGCCCACCGCCCAGCCGCCACCGCCGCCTTCTTCCAGCAGCAGCAGGTGCAGCAGGACCAGCATCAGGACCAGCAGACAACCGCCAGCGACGACGCGCGGTCCGTCAGCGACCTGTTCGCCGGCGACGCGGACCAGCCGCCGCCGCAGACGCCGCCGCTCGCCCCGCAGACGCCCAGTCTGCACCGCAACCTGTCGGCCAGCGACCTGTTTGCGGCGCCGGCCTCTTCGTCCCCGCTCGCCCCTCGGCCGCTCGCCGCCGCCGACCTGTTCGCCTCCCCCTCCAGTAATTTATCCGCGCCGCTGCCCGTTGCCACACCAGCACCAGCCAGCGCGAACGGCACGGCGGGCCCTCGGCCGCTTGGGATCGCGCGCTCGCCGGTGCAGAAGCCCATGAGCCGCCGGTTGTCGTCCAGCAGCTCGGCCTCCGTCCCACCGCCGCTGAGCGCGAGGCAGCTCGCGATGCACGACCGGCTGCGCCATCACCACCACCAGTCCGCGGGCACCGCCAAGGCCAAGGCCATGAGCGTCGACCTGGACTTCGACCATCAGCGCGGCCGCGCGCTCGGCCGCAGCCAGGTGACGACGCGCGACGACTCGGTCAAGCTCGCTGACATGTACAAGCAGATGGCGGAGCGCCTGCAGGGAGAGAAACAGGGCCTGCTCAAGGTGGTCGCGGCGCAGGCCGACCAGATCGCCGCGCTGCAGCGGCGGGTCGCCTCGCTCGAGCAGCAGCAGCAGACCACCGCCGGCGACTCGCCGGACGCTTAACCTCCTCGTAACACGGACCCGCCGTGAGTCGTGCCAGCATGCGAGCTTGGGTGTGTGTGCTGTGGCGATTCAGTCTCACTCGTCGTCCTCGTGTTGATCAGCGGCCAAGCGCGGACGGAGGCGATGGGATCGGTCGTTTCGTGTGCTCCAAGGCATCCAAAGCTCCCAGTGTTGATGGCATCTTGATGCTGGCGACCGCAACTCCCGACCAAAAATAGCGGGGGACAACACCGACGGCGTTGCGCGCGCCAGTTGGAGAAACGGGCGACTGACTGCTGCGCTGCGGCTCTCAGGCCGTTCTAACTCTGGTGGCGGGCGTCTTGGAGACAGGGGGGAGCAAGGCGAGACCGCGGCGGCTTGGACTCGTTGCCGCGTCGGTCGGATCGAATGAACGCGAGCTGGTAGCGCGTCGGCTCCTCCACTCGCGACTGCCACCTTCACACCCACCTCCGCGATGGCGCACGCGTCGTTCGCGCGTCAGCATGCTCGCCCTGCCGCTGCCGGTACCAGCGCCAGCTCAACGTTCGACTTCGAGATGCCGGCGTACACTTCCCACACGGCGCGCCGCTCTCCATCGCGCTCCAAGCCAGTACCGTCGTCCCCATCACGAATCTCTCCTCGACGCTCGAACAACAGCAGCAGCAGTGCCAAGGCGTCCGGCGCGGGCACCTCGAGTGACCGCGCGCTGCTCGACATGCTGCGCTCGACCGTCGCGTGTCTGCGCGAGAAGCGCATGGACGTCGAGGCGCTCGGGTGTCTAGAGCAAGGCCTCTGGCTGCAGCGCCGCATGCTTGGCGCCGAGAACCCGCAGGTGCGCGCGGCGCTGGAAGAGGTCGTGCTCGGCCTCAACGCGCTGGCCATGCAGTTCCTGAGCTCCGCGGCCGCGTTCGACCAGTGCCTCGCGCTGCTGCGCAAGGCCGAGGCCATCACCGCTCCCGGCAATTTCAGCACCAAGGCCGCGGCGCCGCTGCAGGTGCTGACGCTCAACAACCTCGGCTGCTGCTACCGCAAGCTGGGCAAGCCTCGCGCAGCGCTGCGGTATCTGCAGGAGGCGGCTCGGATCGGCGGCGCGATCGGAGAGGGAGTGGACAGGTCGAGCAAGGAGGCAACCACCGTCGTGGTGAACCTGTCGGTGACACACCTGAACCTGTGCGCGATCCAGTCGCAGCTCGGACGGCACGAGCTCGCGCTCGAGCACGCGCAGGCCGCCATCTTCCACGCACAGGACGAGCTCGTGCGGCTGGAAGAAGACGACGGCACCAGAGGACGCAGGCAGGACGACGGCGTCAGGGAGGAGAAGCTCGTGTCGCTCGCGGTCGCGTACCACAACCTAGCAGTCGAGCTTGAGTTCAACGGCCGCGGCGACGCCAGTCTGCAGTGGTTCCGCAAGGCGCTCGAGCTTGCGAGTCGCTACCGTGAGCGCAATGCCGCGCTCTGCGCGTCCTTCCAGCGCGCGCTCGACGACTCCAAGCGGAAGCACGGATCGGCACGGCCCAAGTCGGCTTCGAGCTCCCGCCCAGGGGCGAGATCGCTGCACCCAAGGTCATCCAGAGCGCGCGAACCCAGCAGAGACGTGTCGTACCAGGCCACTGTCGCGTCCAAGTGCTACCGGCCGCTGAGACCGACCGCGTCCTCTTCAAACAATGCTGGGAGATCGGCACCTCCTGCTGCTACCGGCACACCAAGTGGTCAAAACGCACGCAGACAGCGGCCCATGTCGGCTTCTTCGTCGGCTTCTCGAGCGCGACAGCCAGTGTCCGACCGGTTGTATGGCTCCAGCTCGACGACGCTCTTCGGCCGAGAGCAGGGTACGCAGAAAGCGGACGAACCGGCGCTGGATCGGCACTGGAGGAAGCTCGAGCGGCAGTACGACCTCGACGAGGGCTGCAACGACAGCTCGGGGTCGCCACACCGCCGACCGACCGGGTCCGCCAGTGCTTGGAAGGCTGACGGGTCGCCACGGCGCGCCGAGAACCAGAGGAGGAGGCCATTGAGCGCGTCTGCGGTGTCTGCGCGGACTCGCGTTGCTGAAAGCAGGCCCGAGATTCACGACCAAGACGAAGATGACGACTGCGGGGTGTTCGAAGACGACGCGCTGAGCGATGACGAGGCGCTAGTCGAAGGATTCGCAGCGGACGGGAGATGCGAGTCAAGACTAGGTCGGTCCTCTCCATCCAAGCACCGACAGCCCGGGCGACGGCACCAAGAAGCTCTGAGCTACAGTCGCTCCACGACTTCGTGCGCGTCCGACAGCGACGAGGGGGACAGCAGGGAGCCTGGTGACGTGTCAAGCGGCTACGCGGGAGAAGACGACGACCCGGATTTGCCACGGCAGCGCGTGAGCCACATGGCGTACCTGCGGCGCATGAAGAAGCTCGCCGAGAGCATCCGCGACGACATTGGTCAGAGTCCGAGCAAGCGACCGAACGGAGGACACAACAGCGGCGGGAAGAACCCCAGAGCGTCCAAAGGAGTTGATCCACCGCATCAAGTGGAAGAAATGGTCGAGACGGTCGAGACACCGCGCAGTGCGTCACTGTCGAAGATGCGCGCCAAGCTCGAGCGCATGCGGAGCGACTCGCTGCTCAGCCTGCTGGACAAGCGGGAAGAAGGTGACGCGGAGGCTGATACCGACGCTAGAGCTGCCGAACGGGAGCAGCATCACAGCATCCAGCCAGGACACATCAGTGAGCTGCAGGGCATCGAACAATCGCATGCAAGTGCCGCTAATGGTGCTCCAGGCTCAGCCGACACTGCAGCGTCCAAGCTGACGCTTCTGTTGGTGGAGGACGTGATCGGCTTTGCGACGAGTGTCCAGGTATGTAAGGCAGAGCTGACGTTGGTTCAAGTTGCGGCCACACGACTGTTGCAGCGCTTCTACCGGGGCTCATCTTGTCGTCGGCGCCTCCAGCGCGCCAAGCGAGTGAGTTGTTTCTCTCTGTCCCTGGTCAGCGCCTCCTGTCACCTTGTACTCACTACGCTGTTGCTTTATCGTGATCACAATTCCCAGCTAGAAGAGGAGCGAGCGGCGGCGAGAACGATCCAGCGCCAGGTGCGGCGGCATCGCGATCGTTCGAGTGGACGTGATGCCTGCGACGATGGAGGAGACGAGCGCGAGATGTTGCTGCTGCAGCAGGACGAGGTGCGCGACATCGCCGCTAGCGTCATCCAGCAAATGTACCGGAATCGGCGGCTTCCGCGGCTGGAAGTGTCCGAGCAGCTTCCCAATTCGATCGACACCGCCAGGAATCACAACGAACGTCATCCGAGGAGTAACGACACTGCTGCTCGACGCCTCCAGCGAGCATTGAGGCACTTCCTCGCGCGCCGACGGGTCCAACGGTCACAAGCGAGACGCCTCAGCCGGCAGTACATCGAGCGCAAACACTTTGACGTCACGCTCGCCCACGCCGTACGTCTGTACTTGCTGAAGGTAATGGCATCTTGAGCGCCAACCACTGAACATAATGTGTGTGTGAAGATGAAGAAGGAGCAAGAGTTCCTAGAGCAGCTGAGCGCCATCAAGATCCAGGCGCTGGTGCGTGGCCACCAGTGTCGCGCGTTGACGGAGAGCACGTTCGTGGGCCTGCATGCAGCGGCCAGCCGGATCCAAGGCTCGTTCCGGGAGCACCAGCGCTGCTTCTCGCGAGCAGCGAGTGTTGGAGCGCGTAGCATCGCCGCCCGTGTGCTGCAGCGTTCTTTCCGCTCGTTCCGGCGGCAGCGTGAGCGCGCGGAGCGGCAAGACGTCGAGCGCATTGCGGCCGGTGCCATCCAGCGCTTCTGGCTGCAGCGACGACGGGAGGCAGGCGAGCAGCCCGCCGCGATGTACGAGTACGAGGAGTTCGACGAGGACCTTGACGAGGCTCGGCTGGCGCAGGAAGAGGCCGCCACGTGTATCCAGGCACTCAGCCGCGGCCATTTGGCGCGCAAGTCGCTGCAGTCGCTGCGGTCGTCAGTCGCCTCGCTGTCGGGATCCGCATCACCACAGTCGGTACGCTTGCCAGCCTGATGACGGTGATGACGGGCAATTTGCTGACTGACTTTGTCTCACTGTAGCGATCAGCCCTTCACGACCAGATGAGCAATGAAGATGAGTCATTGGTCCTTGGTGCTCGCTCGCTCGGTGGCAACATGTCGTTCCTCCCGAGACGAGTACGTGAGCTGTTCTTGCGGTCGTTGGAGCAGTCCACCGCGCAACGGCTCGCAGAGGAAGAAGACGGGCTGATATCGACAGAGCTGCCAGCTGCAGCCTCGGCGCAAGAGATATTCAACGCACTGGTTCGCGAGCTGGAGGCCGCAGGCACTGCCGACGATTCGATGCGCCAGACACTGGAGGACATGCGCGTCCTTGTCGTCAATGCCGAGGACGGCGCCGTCTCCATGCCCGCAGTCGTGCAGCTCGCGCGGGTGGTGGACCAGTGCCTTGGATTGGAAGATGACGAAACGGCATGGGAGCTGCATGAAGCGGCAATGGCGCTGCTGTTTGCCCTTCGGGGGGCATTGGACGCTTCCAAATAGCCGTTGGATGTGGTAGTGAACCCATGTCAATGGCGCTTTTGAACCCATTTTTATATTTAGTGACATGTCATTCAGATGAAATGGATACACTCCGGTGTTTGCACCTTCAAGGAGGAAGCTTGAAAGCCCTGAGCCTTGAGACCAGAATGGCTCCGCAGCTTCTGCATGCACAACGTTGCCAGGAAGACACCGGTGCGGGATTCGCCGGGCGACGCTCCAGCTTGCATTTCCCGCTGTAACCATCTTCACTGTCCACCTGCACACGCCAGGTGGCATCCGTGCAGATGGTTCCGGCGGTCCGCAATCCAAAATCTGAACGCTTTCCTCCGGCATTCTATAGAACAGCCCCACTCGAGTCATAGGTTGATCTACAAAACTGAGAGCTCGAGCATTGAGCGGCGAGCACCTCCAGTGCCCACAGCAGAAGATGCCGGCGCGGACGCAGGCGGCGACGGGTCGCTACACGGCGGACAAGCGCGAGGAGGAGAACGCGCCGACGGAGGCCGAGGTGCTGCGCTTCTTCGACTTGTTTCTTGAGGAGGGGCGCCACCTGGACGGCACGCAGCGGCAGCGGGAAGCGACGGAGACGCAGCAGCCGGACGAGCCCGGAGACGCCGCGAGCGACGACGGCTGGGAGCAGGTGCAGGGCCAGCAGGACGAGGAGGACGAGGAGGACGAGGAGGACAAGGAGTCCGTCAGCGCGGCCAGCACCGTGAGCAGTGGCAGCGACTCGAGCCGCGGCACCACCAGAAGCAGCAGTCGCTCTTCCGCTGGCGGTCGGGCGTCTCCAGCAGTCCTCGGGAAGCAGCGCGAGCTGGAGATGACCAAGTCGGCGGCGCCTCCGCTGCCGCCGACAGCGCGCCGGTCGTCCTCGACGCTCTACCAGCACCGCCAGCGGCAGGAGCTCGAGTACCTCAAGGCCAAAGAGCGCGAGCTGGAGCAGCGGCTGCGGCAGCTCGAGCGCGAAGCCGTCCTGACGGCGGGCGAGAGCGATGGGTCCATGTGGCAGCGCGTGGCGCAGCAGCAGCAGGTCGCGAGCCAGAAGGCCATGGCCGAGAACGCGCAGCTGCGCCTCATGGTGAGCGAGCAGCTCAAGTTCTCCAAGTCGCTCGAGAAGGCCATCCGCAAGCGTCCGCTCTTTGCCGTACGTTGGCTCGGACGCTCTTCATCTCAGCTGTTCTCACCACTGACTTGGTCGTGCGTTGCTGACCGGCAGAGCGGCGATGGGGGCGAGTCAGCGTCTCGCGAGGCGCCAACGAAGCGACGCCAGCTCCTCAGCACCTCGACGACGGCGCACAGTCTGCGCGCGCGGGCGTCGCACGCTCATCAGTTGGTGGAACAGACGCTTGCGCAGTCGAGAGTGAGCGATATCATGCGGGATCACCACGGGTTCGAGATCAAGGCTCGGCCAGACCCGATGGCCAGCGGCAACAACCAGCTGCGCCTCGAGTGGATCAACGTGCGCAGGCTCCCGTTCCACTTCTCGGCCGTCGCCCGCGAGATCTGGAACTTCCTGTCGGACTCGTCCATCCTGGAGCAGAGCATGCCTGGGATGAAGAGGGTGCGACCGACCGCCATGCAGAGCCATAGCCCACGAGTGAGCTCACTAACTGACTTGCCAACCTTGTGTGCGCGACTGGATGACAGAAAGTCGAGGTGTGGGAGGACGAGCTGCTGGCGACGACGGACCTTGTGTTTCCCGTAGGCGAGCGCTCCGCCGTCCTGCACGCGGCCGCCGCGTTCCGACTGAGCATGTCGAGCGAGTTCGCGCACATCAACTGGGTCTCGCACGGCGAGTGCCGCGCCAACAAGAACGCCAAAGGAGCTTTCCAGACCATTGAGAAGGGCTGGTACGTCCAACTGGGTGTGTCGATAGCATGGGTCATCTCCTGACTTGGTCGGCAACTGATGTCTCCCTCCCACAGGACGAGCATCGAACCGCTGCCCGGGTCGGAGGACGCGTGCATTGTCCGGACAGTCAACTATCACACGCCATCGCTCGTCAGTGCTGCCAACCATGGAGACGACGCGTGCAGCAAAGCGGCGGACGAAGAGTCGAGATCGGATGAGATCGGCATACTGACAGAGCTCATCTGCAGCGCGTACGACAAGTCCCACGGCCACCTCTACGCCGTCATCCAGAATGCGCTGATGGCGAAGTCTCTTCGTGGGCAAGCGGCAGCGAACTGATAGGATGCATAGAGATGGAAGTGCGTACCGGCCGAGCACTTCTCCTTGAAATTGATTGCCTGCATGTGAAGAGAGTGAACTCTCAGCGCACGATCATGACAATGGGCCAGTGCAAATACGAAGAATGCACAGCCACGTGTCATCTCACGCGCTGCCCGCTTCATTCCCTTACAACGACTTGAGCTGACCCATCAGGTCCTCGAGACTCACGTCGGCGTCGCTGATGCCGACAGGAGCGACCGCCTGCTCAACGGACGAGGTAGCAGGAGCAGCCGCCTTCTGTTCGTACGCAAACGACAGGCCCGAAGCGAGGGAGTGCTGCTCGATCGCGACGGCACCAAACCCGGCCGCGTCGTCGTCTCCGCCGAGCTCAATGCCCCATTCGTTTTCTGAATGCTCGACGGCCTTGCCCTCGGCTCCGTCGTGACCCAGAGCCTTCCAGACCATCGGCTGCCAGTGGGCGTGCTCCGGGTTCGCCTGCTGCTTGCGGCAGTGCGCGTTCGAGCACTCGGGGTTCGGCCGCATGACGTCGGACGGGAAGAAGTCCTTCATCGCGCTGTAGCCGAGGTAGTACCCGACCTGGCCAAAGCCGAGCAGGTACTTGAGCGTGTTCTGCACGAGCAGCGCGGCGACCAGCCCCATGGTCGTGGGCAGCGAGGCCGCGCAGACTCCCTCGCGCTTGAGCGTCGACTCGTCAATGCCGCTGGCAACGATGAGCGGCGGCAGACACTCGAAGCAGGCCGTGCGTCCGGGCAGCAGCAGCTGGATGTGGCCCGACACGGCGTCCTCCGACACGCCCGACTCCATCCAGACCTGGTTGAGCTCGTTGCACGCCTGGTTGAGCGCCGTGCGCGCCGCGTAGTTGTCCACGCAGCTGAGCACGAGGTCGACCTTGGCGCTCCCGTCCACGCCTCCGTGCTGGATGCGGTCCAGCAGCTGCTCGAAGTTGGCCGTCGTCGTGATGTCCACCGTGTACTCCTCAAAGATCACGTCCGGGTTGATGCCTGCAGCACGGACAACGAGCGTCAGGGCAGCGTCACAACCGGGTGACAACCAAGGAGGGAACAGACTGCGGAGACGCACTCTGCAGCGTCTGCTTGGCCGCCGCCGTCTTGGTCATGCCGGCCTGCTCCGGGCGGAAGAAGAGGCGGTTCATGTTGGCGATCTCGACCGTGTCGTAGTCGTACATGATGAGCTTGCCGACGCCGCAGCGCGTGAGCATCTCGGCCGCGACCGACCCGATGCCGCCGAGGCCCACGATGAGCACCGAGAAGTCGCGGATGCGCTCGTAGTTGTCCACGATGCCCATGCGCTTGAGCGCCATGAGCCGCGAGTACGGGTTGCTGTCCACCACCTCGGCGCTCATCTGCGACAGGTGCCGCGTCTGCTTGGTCTCCGCCTCCAGCCGCGTCTGCAGCGCCGCCTTCTCCTGCATCAGCGCCGCGATGCGCCGGTCCACGTCGCGCAGCGCCTCCTGCGTCGCCGCCATCGTCGCCACAGTCGTCGCCGTTCTTTCTTGACTTGAGGAGGATTGAGGAATGCCACGCGGGCGTGGATCGGAGAGGGCCGTTATCCACCAATCAGAGGCCGTTAGGGTCTTGAAATGCGTGAATAAGCACATTCTATTGGTTAAAACGATCTCGCGACCTCGCGAGGTGCTTCTTGAGAGTGTATCGGAACGAGATATTCGAGAGAGCGACGCCCTTCGTCTGGTGCCCAACTCGACCGCGACGAACGGCATCTTCACCAGCCTCCCTTGTGCTGTTGTCGTCGTCGGTGGTGGTGGTGGTGGTGCAGGCTCGATCAATGCAGGCCCGTCGCTTTTGTTTGACGTCCCAAGACTTGATCAAAAAGTGGCTAACACTAAATTAGGGCCCAGATTAGGCTACTTCGATATTTCGGGTCATCGTTTGGTCGTGGCAGTGTGGTGACTAGGCCTGTCAACGTTGAGGGTGTAGACTTGCACAAACATAACATAACGTGAACGTTCATGCTAAACGTTCGCAAGTTGACAACTTGCGCAAACTTGCGCCAAACATCGATTTGCGTATACTATACTATACGTTTGCATA
>JAADYF010000400.1:0-22648 GCA_023338175.1 Phytopythium delawarense
CGTGGGCGAATCCTCGGCCAACCAGCCGCTGATCCCCAAGATGGAGCACTTGACGTGCTTCGTGCCGGGTATGCTCGCGCTTGGGTATCTTCACGGGATGCCCAGCGAGCACCTCACTATTGCCAAGGAGCTCACCGAGACGTGTGTGGAGGTGCGGCTGGTGGGTCGATCGCTCTTGACTGGGTCGGTCTCGTTCACTGACTGACACTCGGATGCAAAAGATGTATCTCCAGTCGAGCACGGGTCTCGCGCCGGAGTGCGTGTACTTTGACACGGACGCGAGGCAAGAAGGGCTGCAAGAGAGGGACGAGATGTTCGTCGTGGCCGACGACGACTTCAACCTGCTCCGGCCCGAGACCGTCGAGAGCCTGATGGTCCTCCACCGTGTGACGGGCGACGAGGTCTACCGGGAGCACGGTCGGCGCATCATGGCTGCGTTCGAGAGGCACGCCAAGCTCCCGACCGGAGGGTATCGCAGTCTGTGGCACGCGTTCAATGGCCCCGGCTCGCAGACGTACTCGGGCAGGATGGAGAGCTTCTTTCTGGCCGAGACGCTCAAGTACCTTTTCCTGCTCTTCTCGGACGCGGACGTGCTGCCGCTGGACGAGATCGTCTTCAACACCGAGGCACACCCGTTCCCAGTCGCGCCGTGATCCACGCGTCCGGCCTCGCGTTCGACACTCGTTCGACACTCGCTGGTCCGTCAAGCGTGCAGACAGTTCTCCGAGATCTCAGAGCTGCTGCAGCTTCGCTGAAGAGTCTTCAGCCAGAGTCCATCCACTGGGTGATCCAGCGAGGCGAGCCCCATGGCGACAGGATGGCCGTCACCACCGTCGCCATGCCGAGCGCTCGCCTTACTGTCGTGACAACTCGGGCGTCATGAAGAGACTTGCGCCGAGTATGGTCGCGATCTTCCTGCCGACCTTTCGTGGAAAGATCGGCAACAAATAACCACCCGCTTTTGGTCTGAGTCTGAAATCTGCTGGCAGAGACGCATGCTAACATTCAGAGATCGCAACCTCAAGGTCGCTTTTGCACGAAAAAAATAAAATAATCTGACTGTCGCCCTTATTTATGCAGCCTCGGGTGTGACACACGTCTGAGTCCGCTGTATTTCCGCCAATCGGACGCCTCCCCTCAACCCAGACTCAGCCGCTTCTCCCGTTTTTGCCCATTTCCCACTTTTTCCCCGCGTTCTTCCACGTCGACCAACATTTCGCTGTCCTTACATTCTCCAAGTGATTCACACCCCCTTTCCGACATTATTGTTCACTTTTTTCCCCAAATAAATCGCTTTCTCGGCAAAAAAGAAATGCCCCATGTATGGAGCACCCCAATACAAACCGCGGGGTCACTTTGCAAGCTGACCGGTCGACAGACGCATTAAGCAGCAAGCGAGCGACCCACCGGCCGCTGGATCCTGCGACCGCCTGCGATCAGGTGGAAGCCGACGCGAGAGAGCACATGGGTGCGGCGCTGTGCTCGTGCGGGGGCCGCGGGGACGACCTGGGCGGCCGCGCGCTGGCGCCGGGCGGTGGCCTCTACGCGCTCGGGCTCGACCGGCACCTGCACGCGCGCAACGGCAAGGCCGTGCCGCTTGCCATCGCGGCCAAGTACTCGAGCCTGGTGCCGCCGAGCCACCCGCTGCAGTTCGCGCGCGCGACGCCCGAGCAGCACAGCCGCGGCGAGACGTACGCGCTGTCGGACGACTGCGGGCACGATGAGGACGCGGACGAGCCGCCGCGGCCCGTGTCGGCGCAGGCCATCGCCGACGCCTTCCGCGCCAAGCTGCACGAGCCGCCGCTGAGTCCGCGCAGCAAGTTCAACCTGCTCATCACCAAGATCGGCGGCGCGCTGGACGAGAGCGACGACGAGGGCGAGGACGACGAGGACGACGAGAGCGACGACGCGGCCACGCGCACGTGCGAGGACGAGGAGGACGAGAACGAGAACGAGAACGAGAACGAGAGCGACTGCCCGCGCCCAGACGCCGACGCAGACGAGGAGACGCCCGAGGGCGGCGTCGTCGCGCGGAGGAAGCGACGCCGCCAGCGTGGCGCCAAGGCCGCGCGGCGGAAAGCGCCGCTGCGCCCGTACGGGAGCTCGTTCGCGGCGGCGGCGTACGCGGCATCGGACGCGGATGACGTGTCGCTGACGGAGGAGGACTGGAAGGCGCGCGCCAACCCGCTGGTGACCGTCATCGTGCCGCCCGGGCCGTGCGGGCTGGTGTTGCAGGTGGACGCCGAGGCGCAGGGCCGGCAGCCGCCCACGGTGGACGGCTTCGTGCGCACGTACGACGGCATGAAGGGCACGATCGAGAACAGCGGGCTCGTGCACAAGGGCAGCGTGCTGTGCGCCATCAACGACATCGACGTGACGCGCATGCCGCTCAAGGAGGTCATCCGCACGCTCAACTTGTCGTCGCACCTGGAGCGGCAGTTCGCCTTCCGCAACGGCTTCGGCCACACGAGCACCTTGTGATCCGCCTTGCGATCGCCAAGGCTCTGCGACGGCGCGGGTGCCTGGACGAGCATTGTATTATAACAGCGCGCGCGCTGCACGACACGACGGGGGTGGAGGGGAGCGGCTGCTGACAGCCTGCTGGGTCGAGAGAGAGTAGAGGGCATGACGAGGGTGAGAGTGTATCCGGATATATCAAGGAGCGAGCGAGCGGCGCGGTAACGTCATGGGTGGTGATTGTCTTCGTGTTGAGTCGCGTTCGGTCGTCGAACGGCCCGCCGTCTATTGCGCGCGCTTCCGCTTCCTCCCGCGAGTACCTTCGTCGCCTGGCGCATGGCGCCGTGGCGAGGATCCACGCGTCGTCACCTCTCTGTCCCTGTGTCCTGCGTTTACTTCTGCTCGGGCTCGCTGGACTTGTCCGCTGCCTCCACCGCGTCCGCACTGGTGCTACTTGTCCCGGTCGACGTCTCCGTGGCCGTCGCCTCGGCCGTCGAGACGGCGGCGGCCGCCACGGTCTGCTTGGAGAGCTTGTCGGCCTCGTACTTGTCGGCGTCCTTCCACGACTCCTCCACGAACTCCGTGTACGTCTTGTTGCCGCCGAACGGCCGCGGGCCGAGCACGCGCACGAGGTCGCTGTGGTTGATCGTCTCGTTCTTCAGCAGCTCCTCCGCCAGCTCGTGCAGCGCGTTCTGCTGCGCGCGCAGCAGCTCCTTGGTCCGGTCATACGCGGCGTCCACGATCTTCTGCACCTCCTCGTCGATCACCTGCGCCGTCTTCTCGCTGTACAGCTTGTCGTTGCCGTACGAACCCTCCTCCCTGGGGAACGACAACTGTCCGATGCGGTCGTTCATGCCGTACAGCTGCACCATCGAGTACGCGATCTGCGTCACGCGGCGCAGATCGTCCGAGGCGCCTGTCGTGATGCGCCCGTCAAAGTTGATGAACTCGGATGCGCGGCCACCCAGCGCCATGCACATGATGTCGATCATGGCCTCGCGGCTGTGCAGCGCCACTTCCTTCGGCAGGTACTGCGCGTAGCCGAGCGAGCCCTTGCCACGCGGCACGATCGTCACCTTGAGCAGCGGGTCGGCGTGCTCCAGGAACCAGCCCGCGACGGCGTGGCCAGCCTCGTGGTACGCGACCGTGCGCTTCTCTTCGGGCGACATGATGCGGTTGGTCTCGAGCCCTCCGATCACGCGGTCCGTCGCCTCCTCGAAGTCCTTGAAGATGATGCTCTTGCCGTTGCGACGAGCAGCCACGATAGCCGCTTCGTTACAAATGTTGGCAATCTCCGCACCCGCAAAGCCCGGCGTGAGCGCGGCCATGCGGCGAGCAAAGTCGTCCACGTTGCCGTCGAGGTGGAGGCCCTTCAGGTGCACCTTGAAGATCTCGCGCCGGCCCTTGATGTCGGGCTTGTCGACGGTGATCTGCCGGTCGAAGCGACCGGGACGAAGGATGGCCTTGTCCAGAATGTCGGCGCGGTTCGTGCCGGCGAGGACCACGACGCCCTCGCTGGAGTTGAAGCCGTCCATCTCAACGAGAAGCTGGTTCAATGTGTTCTCGCGCTCGTCATTGCCGCCGGAGAAGCTGCCCTTGCTACGCGCGCGCGCGACGGCGTCGATCTCGTCAATAAACACAATGCACGGCGCGTTGGCTCGCGCCTCACGGAACAGATCACGCACTCGCGACGGACCGACACCGACGAACATCTCGATGAAGTCCGAGCCGGAGATGCTGAAGAACGGCACGCTCGCCTCACCAGCGGTCGCCTTGGCAAGCAGCGTCTTACCGGTACCAGGGGGTCCGACAAGCAGCGCACCCTTGGGGATCTTGGCGCCGAGGTCGGTGAACCGCTTCTGGTTGCGCAGGAACTCGACAAACTCCATGATCTCCTTCTTGGCCTCGTCCACACCAGCGACGTCCTTGAATGTGATCTTGATGTCCTCCTTGGTGATCTTCTTGGCCGGGCTCTTACCCACCTTGAAGATGTTGCCAAGACCGCCACCGCCACCTCCGCTCGCACCACCGAGACCGCGCATCGACATGAGCAGGAAGCCAACCAACACGATCGTCGGCAGGAACTTGAGCAGCTCGCTACCGATGTTGATCTCGTTGGCATACTGCACCGGGATGTAGTCGTGCGGGCGAAGACCCATCTGGTGCTGCGCATGCTCGAGTTGGCGCTCAAAGCTCTCCACGCTGCCGATGTTAAAGTAATGCGACGCCTGGCTCTGAGCCGGCCGCACGCGCGCTGCGATCGACGGCGAGTGGCTGTGGCTCTCGTCGTGCTGCTGCTGGTACTGATACTGCTGCTGATGCTGCTGCTGCTGGGCACCGGAGAGATCCCGCCCGAACTCGTACGAACCCGCCCGCGCGTTCGGGTCGCTCCACTCCGTGTAGTCGCCCGCGCCGCTCCCCGCACCCTTCGAGTCGTCGTGGAGGAACACCTTGACGTACTTTTTGTTGACAACCACGACCTTCTCGACCTTGCCGAGCTCCAGGAAGCTGTTGCGGAACTCCTGGTACGTGATCTCCTGCATGGGCTTCTCGACCGACGCCAGGTCCGACAGAAACAACGCGGCGATCGCCAGCGGGATCAGGTACGCCATGCCCTCGCGGCCGGAGTTGCCACCGCCGCCGCCAGACGCGCCGCCGCCTCCCGCCACCTTCTTGGCCCCGCTGTCCGCCGACTTGGAGCTGAGCTTCTTCACCTCACCGGCAGGCTTCTCCGTCGCGGACGGGCCGCTCTTGGGAGGGCCCGCCTTGCCGCCGTTCGCCGCGCCGCCGCTCTTCGGGTAGAAGCGGCCGAACCCTGTGTGGACAGCGGACAAACGTGAGTCCACGGTCGCTTCAAATGGCGCAGGCGACCGCGGCAACGCACCCTTGGGAATCTTCTCGGACAGCCAGGCCGCCAGACTCGTCGCCTGCTCACGCTCGGCCTTGTTCACTGCGCAGTCGCGACCCGAGACCACAGACGTGAGCCACTCACCCGGGGCGTCCTCACCGAAGGGGGGGGCAGCCGCACACAGACGACCACAAGCACGTACGGTTGGTGAACGGGCGCGTGGTCTGCAGGAGCTGCCGCGCGAGCCCCGCGTTGCGCAGCGGCGCCTTGGGCAGCAGCGCGCCGGCCATGCCGCCGCGCGCCAGCACCAGCCCGAGTTGCTGTCACCACCACCGCGTCGGATAAGAAGAAAGTCCACGGACAAGACGCCGGTCCGTCCGTCCCCGGGCGTGATGTGATGCCAAGGGAGGAAAGGGAGGGGACGAAGGGGGCGAAGGGGGGAGGAAGGGGAAGCGAAGGAGGGCGACACGGTACCTGGTGCAGCGCGTGCAGGTGGCGCGGGCTGTGGGGCTTGCGCAGCGCCTGGAGCGCGTCGCGCCGCAGTCGCCGCGTGGACGTCGCGAGCATCTCGGCGCGTTCTTTCTCGTTCGGTCGGGTCCGGAGCCTGAGCCTAGAGCTGTCTGGCTTACCCAACACCAAGCAATAAGAGCTTGGGCGTTGACGGCAGGCAGACCGACACGCGAGCTTTGGGCGAGCGTTGACTTCCCGGAAGCCCCGAGCCTGTCAGCCGCACTTTCGTCCCTGCGAAAACGGATCGCAACCATTGCCCACCCCTAGACCGTCATTCGCGACGAGGAATGACGGTTGTTTGACACGAGGCTTGATGCATCGAACCGTGAGCAGGCACACGAATTATTCCGTCTGGAACAGTACGCTAGCCGTTGCGCCACCTTCGCGCAACCTCTCGATTTGACTGGTGGACACGTTGAGCAGGTCGCGAGGGGGAAGCGGCCGCATGCGGCGGCATCTTGCTGGCGGGGTATTCGTTCAATTCGCCCCCAAAGAACAGACAAGATGGCTGACGTTGCGCAAAAGCCCGCTGGAGAGCGTGGCGGCTTCGGCCGTGGCCGTGGTGGCCGTGGCGGCCGCGGAGGCCGTGGCCGTGGCCGTCGCGGCGGCCGCGAGGAGTCCAAGGAGTGGGTGCCCGTGACCAAGCTCGGCCGCCTGGTCAAGGAGGGCAAGATCTCGTCGCTTGAGGAGATCTACCTCTTCTCGCTGCCCATCAAGGAGTGCGAGATCGTCAACCACTTCCTCGAGGCGTCGCTCAAGGACGAGGTCATGAAGATCATGCCCGTGCAGAAGCAGACGACGGCCGGCCAGCGCACGCGCTTCAAGGCCTTCGTCGCGGTCGGCGACGGCAACGGCCACATCGGCCTCGGCGTCAAGTGCGCCAAGGAGGTGGCCACGGCCATCCGCGGCGCCATCATCCTGGCCAAGATCGCGCTCGTCCCGGTCCGCCGTGGCTACTGGGGCCGCATGGTCGGCGCCCCGCACACGGTGCCCAACAAGGTGACGGGCAAGTGCGGCTCGGTCCGCGTGCGCCTCATCCCGGCCCCCCGTGGTACGGGTCTGTGCGCTGCCCCCGCCACGAAGAAGCTTCTGGGCATGGCCGGTATCGAGGACTGCTACACGTCGGCCCGCGGCCACACGCGTACGCTCGGCAACTTCGTCAAGGCCACGTTCTACGCTCTGCGCGCCACCTACGCGTACCTGACCCCGGACCTGTGGGAGCAGCACTCGATCCAGGCGTCGCCGTACCAGGAGCACACGGACTTCCTGGCCAAGACGGCCATCAAGAAGTAAGTCGGCCCGACTTGCCTCGACCTGTCAGCGGTGATCCGAGAGGAAAGCGTGTGAACGAGCGCTACGGTGCGTAGGTGTCGACCTCTTGGCGCCCTGCTGCCGGCTGTGGCTCCGAGTCCCGGGAAAGCGTTAGGCGAGCGCTACGGTGCGTAGGTGTCGACCTGGGATAATAAAGGAACGCAGCTTGGCGAGAAAACAACGGGAGCATTCGTTCGTTGCTTGCTCCTTCTGTCTCTATCATCTACTTGTCCTTCTTGGACTCGTCGGCTTCCGCCTGGGCGGTCTCAGCCGCTGCGGCTGCAGCTGTGACGGCGTACGCCTTGATGCAGTCGACGCTCTGCTGCACGAGGAACTGGATGATGGGCGTGATGGTCTGCAGCTTGCCCTGCAGCACGTTCGACACGTCCACGACGCGCTGCTTGAGCGCATCCACCTTGGCCGCGTTGCCCTGCGCTTCGGCGTCCTGCAGCTGGTCGCGCACGGCCTTGAGCTCCGCGCCGGCCACCAGCACCACCTCGAACGCGAACAGTTCGTTCAGGAACGACCTGAAAAAAGCCAGCCAGTCGCATGCCAGCGTTAGATCCCCTCTCGTGTTTTCGAGTCGCGTCCCCATTGCAATGTGTGCTTACGTCCTGCAGCGGCGAGTGTTTTGACCGTGCCAATGATCGCACACGCGCGCAGTCACAATGTCAGAGCCGTCGAGCGCATAGTAGTAGAAGCCCATGCAAACCAGCAGACGCACCCGATCACCGGCTGCTTGTCATCGGGCCGCTTGAGGCTCGCGCGCGCGGCCGCCTGCGTCCACTTGCGGTACAGGAAGCCGGCGACCGGCAGCATGAGCAGCAGCCCGTGGATGAGCCCGCGCCAGTACGTCGAGGAGCAGTCGTCCATGCTGTCCGAGTGCTCTAGCCGTCGGCCGCTTGGGGAGCGTGGAGGAGTGAGGCCGGCGGAGGTGGCCGGCACAGGTTCTCGAGGTGTCCAGATGCGAATGGCGGCACAGTTTATCCGCCTTTTTCGGTAACCGTGGGAGGAATGCAAAATAGCCAAAATATTACTTATTAGAGTCGTACTTGAACTGCGTTTGGTAAGATCGTGGACTTTGAGATTCATTTTTTGAGAAAGGTATCAAGAAGAAAAGGTATCTGTAAAAAGTTGGATGATTTTTATCGGCGACAAAAAGTATCCAAGTCTAAAAATTGGAGCTGCCAGCTGGCTCTCGCGTAATAATTGGTCGTGAATCAGCATTGCTGTGGTATAATTTAGTCTAAACGAAATTATTGGCTTCAACTCGAGGAAGAAGGCTCGCGCGCTTGCCGAGCGAGCTCTGCTCTGCTCTGCTCTGCTTGCCGAGGACTTCCACGCCGTGGGGCGGCTGAAGGTTGGACGACTCGTCGAAGTTCACTGGTCAGTGCTTGCACAAACGCTGTAAACCCGTCCAGGAAAAAGAACCCCGTCCGGATTGTGCTGTCCCGTACAAGTTACCACCGTTCTGCCACCGCCGCACCCACCACTGCTTTCCCACGCACCGTGAGCGTCCACTTAAGTGCGCCGGTTTACGCAGCTCCCGAGGTTTTGAGGTTTTTCCAGCGGCATGATGCGCGTCGCCGGAGTGATGGTTGTCCGCCGACACCAGCCCGGTCTGGGCCACTTAAACCGCCCACCGCCGCAAAGAACAAACGCCGGGCCCCGACCTCCGCCTCCCGTTCCGCTCTCCAGCCCCCGCTCCCGCCCCGACCATGGTGCACGTCAACAAGCCGCTGGTGCTGGGCGCGCTGTCCGCCGTCGCGGTGGCCGCGCTCGTCTTCGCGCTCCTGCGGTCCGACAAGGCGTCGGTGCGTGCCTGTTACAGTCCGGGGGCGGGAAGGAGGAAAGGACGAGGTGTCCTTCCCTCCCCCTCGCCCTGCCAGCGTTTCGGTGGTGGGGAGCACGCGGACTGACGTGCAGTGTGCGTGTGTGGATGTCTCTCTCTATTCATGGGTGTGTGCTGTGCTGTGCTGTGCTGGGGCGCCAGGGCAAGAAAGACAAGAAGGGCGAGGACGCGGTGCGCGAGGTGCCCAACCTGCACAAGGAGCAGCTCCTGAGCATCCTGGAGACCATCTGCACGCAGATGGGCCAGGTCGTGGTGCGTCCGCGCTGTCTGCATCCGTAGGATAGGCCTCTAGGGTCTCTGGTGGTGCAAGAGGCACTGACGGGCGGTAATGTGGTGGCGGTGGACCGATGACAGATGCAACTGGCCAAACTGGAGGCCAAGATCCGGCAGGAGTCGTCGCAGAACGGGCGATCGCTTCCCGAGGACCAGCTCGCGTCGTATCTGATGGGCCAGTTCGAGGAGGCCATGAAGGCGATCGAGGCGCAGGTGTACGCCAAGTACCAGACGACGGAGGACGAGGTCAAGGTCGCTACCGAGTTCTACGAGGAGGAGGAGGACAAGGACGTGGCCAACGCCGTCGCCAAGCTGCAGGAGCTGTACCGCGTCATGACGGGCGGCGGCTTCAGCGACGTCGAGGTCCCGGCCGACCTGACGCTCAACAAGTTTATCGATATTATGCAGGAGACCATGGAGTCGCTCAACGTGGCCATGGAGGAGGTCTGCCTCGAGGTCAAGGAGCTCGACCCGGAGAACAAGGAGGAGGCCATCAACCAGCGGTACGTCAAGCGCGCGGACAACCTCTCGGCCGAGATCCACGCCAAGCACGGCCTCACGCGCGAGGTGCTCCAGGCCGCCATGATGAAGTACCAGCAGGAGCCGGCCTTCCTCATGGCCATGACGGAGCTGCAGCAGCAGCAGGCCGAGCGCTTCGCCGCCGCCGCGTCCATCTTCAACGGCGAGGTCAACATGGGCCTCGGCGAGTAAGCCCTCCGCCGGTGACGGCAGCCGCAGCAGCAGGACGACGACCGGTGCGCACAGTGATATCTAGAATGGACCGACCACCCCGCCAACACCCCCGCAGACGACCGAAAACGCAAATAAACAGACGCCGTTCGCCCCCGCTTGCCTCCCTCGCGCTCGTCCGCGTCGCCTGCTGCCGGAACGCGTTGAAGCGTGCACACCCGCGCCGTTTCAGGCTCAAGGGCCACGGCAATGCACGCGTCCTCAGTCGGTTGCACTCGCTCACTGTCATGACGAAAGCCCGCTGCTATTTTTGCCTCGCTGCTCCTCCTCTCGCTCCATTGCTACTTCGAGTCCGCTCGCCGCCGACTCGCTCATGCAGCAGGAGCGCCTGGAAGGATGGATGGTCCAGCAGATCGAGCACGCTAACCTGGCCAAGGAGACGCTGCTCCAGCTGCCCACGCGGCCGGCACGCTCGCCTGCCGCCCCGCCGCCCTCGTCCCCGGTCGCAAGAGCCCGGGAGTGGTCGCCACGGCGACAGCCTTCGCCCAGCACGGCTCGAACGCCCGATGCACCGCCAATGGCAAGTGCAGGGGAGCTCCAATCCGCGACGTCGCCGCTCCAGACCCCTCGCCAGCGGCATCTTCGCCTCTTTGGAGCCCGCACCGGCACCGCGAGCACCTTCGAACACCACGACGCACCGGGCGAGCGCGTGGTGGACAAGCAGTGGCGCTCGCAGTTCAGCTCCAGGGCCGGACCGTTCGTCGAGAGCGGCCGCGTGGACCGCACCAAGGAACTGAGAGGGCTTGGGGCAGACCGTAGCGATGGCGAGGATGGCGTCGAGACCGCGGCCGACTCTCCATCTACGCCCATGCTGCTGTGGGGACTGCCACGAGAGCAGATCCTCGACTTCATCCGCCAGTCACTGCTGCCGTCGTCGTGGGTCGAGTACGTCTAGGGCAGTCCGTCCAGCGACTCGCTTCACCTTCTGACTCGTGTCTTGGGTGCTTGGCAGTCCTCGTAACGTCGGCGAGTGGGAGCCTGCGCCGTCAGAGTCCTGGCATGACGGCGACGAGGACGTCAAGCCAGCGTCTGCCCACTCGTGCGTGCTGCTTCCTCTTGGACTAGACTCTCGCCTAGGAGCTGACGAGCGCCTTTGCTGGTCGATCCCTTGCAGCCCAGCACTGCAGCTCCCGCGCATGACGCCCAAGCCGACGAGTCGAAGGAGCACAGACGGCCCAAGACCGAGGGCGAGTCTTCGGCCGAGAACGAGTCCGCTGCCGCACTCCGGCGCCGCGCAAATGGACTCGCCTCGCATCACGTCGCCGCGGTCCGAGACACGGTGCGTGCTCGCTGTCCAGTGCCTCTCGGAGCTGTAGCTTCTGACGGCGTGGGTGTGCGCAGCATCGCCAAGGTGCTGAGCGATCTGCGCGGCGATCCCAACCTGCTCGCGGCCTTCTTGGTGAGCATTCGATAGCTGGAAGACGTCAAGTGTCGGGCTCTGACATGTGGTTTGGCCGTCAGCGAGATGTGGAGCGCTTCCAGACCGAGCAGCGGATGGCAAGTCTCGGTGTTGCATAACCTCCATTGCCTGCTTGTGACGTGCCTTGCGCGGCAGATGCTGACGTCTTGCTTCTTCTTGCTCACTGCGAACCAACAGCGACTCAAGGCTTCCGATGTGAGTCGTCAGCTCTCTCCGGGACCTCGTTGAGCACTTGGCAGCCTCGTTCTCACCTCCGCTTGCTGCCTTGGGCCGCTGTGAACGCACCAACCCGACGCAGAAGCTGCGCGAGAACAAAGAGCGCTCAGCGACGCCGCGTACCTCAGCCGATCGAGAGGAGCGGTAAGTCGCGGGCTGCTCGCTTCTCGGCGTTCAGCTAGTGGTTCACTCAACCCGCTGTTCACTTGCGCTAGGAAGAAACTAGCCGAGGAGCGCGCGGCCCGCGTCCGCGAGCAGCGCGACCGCCTCATCCAGAGCGAGGACGAGCACTTCACAGCTGCATGGGCGGCGTACCAGCGCCGTGTCCAGCCGCCTGACGCAGTACAAGCCAAGCTCTCGGACGCCGAGCGCGCGCAACGGCGTCTGGCGCGGCGGCAGCGCGTGTGGCTCGCGGCCGTGGCGTTCGCGTCCGCGACCGGCAAGATGCACGCGCAGCTGGTCCACACCAAGGTGCTCCTGCAGGTCGCGAGGGTGCGCAACCGCGCGGCGCGCGTCATCCAGCGGCTGTGGCGCAAGTGGAAGTGGCAGAACGCGTCGCGCCACACCGTCGTCGTCTACTCGTGGCTGCGCCGGTGCCTGTGGAAGCTGCTCTTCCGCGTGCGCGTCGCGCGCAAGCGGCGCTGCGCCACGCTGCTGCAGCGCTTCATGGTCGATAACTTCTCGGGCAGCCGCGAGACGCGCAACTTCAACCACATGATGGCCAGGTGGCGCGGCAAGGTCATCCACGCGCAGCGGCTCGGGCTCGACTTCGTGCTCTGCTCTCGCGCGCGCATGCAGGTGCTGTCGCTCTGCTGGGACGTCGTCGACCACGAGCGGCAGCGCAGCGAGCGACAGCGCCCGCAGGGTGGCGATGACGCGGACGCCGCGTCCCGGTACAGCGGCAAACGCCCGAGCAGCAGCGCCAGCAGCACCAGTTCGAGCAGCAGCACTCTCCGTCGAGTGACGTTCCGCCCGCCGCGCAAGGAGTCGTCGGCCGTGGCGGAGACTGCGCGGGCGTTGCCGAGTCCTCCCTCCTCAGTCGGGGTGGGCGGCACGATGGGCGAGCGGTGGTCCACGCGGCGCAGCTCGATCGTGATGCTGCAGCTGGACGCCGTGGACGACAAGCTGGCGGCCATGCAGCAACTCATGACGCCCGTGGAGCTCCAGCGGGTCCAGAACCAGTCGCAGCGCGTCATCCGGGTGCCCAAAAGGTTCGCTGCGTGGCCCTTGTCCTCTTGCTTGTCCGATTGTCCGTCGGCCCTTCATACTCACGACCGCCCCGCGCTCGCAGCATCAAGATGCGGCTGCTGTACGAGTACCTGGTGGTCTCGCGGCGAGAGTACATGAAGCAGCTGCGCGCCTACCGCGAGCACATCGCCTGCGCGAGCTACGCCATGTACGTGCTCGCTCCCTCGGCCCTGCGTTAGATCTTCCTCGCGACGACACTCACGGCGTCGGGCTGGTCCGGCGAGCAGGGAAGTCAAGCTGGACGACGCGCGCGCGATCGTGCAGAGCTCCTTGTCCTGGCAAACCCGAGGCAGCGCCAGCGGCAGGGCCAACTCGCCGGCCCCGCCCGTCTTCAAGCTCTTCTCTCGCCCGGAAGCCATTGCCGGACTTGTCAAGCGCGGCGTGCAGCTGACGCTCGACAGCGACCCGGAGCTCCGCGCGACCATCGAGCGGCAGAACCAGCGGCGCGTAGCCATGGTCGGCGCGTCTCCGCCCTCGGGCCGCACGTCCGTCGCGGCCTGGGGCTCGCCCTCGTCCGCCGCGCAGTCGCTGGTCAAGAAGAGCCTCGTGGTCATGGCGCCGCCGACGTCTGCGTCTTCCTCCGCGTCTGGGCGGCCGGCCGTGCGCGTCGTGAGTCCGCGAGCAGCAGCGACGCGAGGGAGGCACGCGATGGGCGACGCCCGCGACAGAGAAGCAAACTATATGTGAGATTAACTTAGAAAGAAAAAGGAGTCAACGCGAGTCATCGACGACGACTCCAGTGTGCCTGTGTTGTGTGGCCTGTCCTGGGTCGAGAGCTCGCCCGCTCGTCCCCCGCTGTGGGTTCTTCTCGTCGCTTGGACGCGGCGCTGGCCCTGTATGTTACACTCTATCGATTTCTTCGGCGCGGATGGCTCGAGGTGACATGCCCGTGCTGGACGAGACCGACCCGCGCAGCATGTGCAGCAGGTCCGGCCGCGTCAAGTTGCTCGCGCGCATGGCCAGCGTCTCGCTGCCGCACACCATGGAGCCTTCGTCGTCGTCGTCATCCTCGTTGTCCGACTCCTCGATGTCCTCGAAGATGGGGATGCTGTCGTCCCACGACAGGTTGATATCCGCCTCCGTTTCTCGAATAGAGTTGTTCGACTTTTCGCCGCCGTGGTTCAGCCGCACCAGATCCGACGGCACGTTCAGGATCGGCGTCTTCTTCTGGTTCACCACTTGCGAGTCGTCCAGGTGCTTGGCCTTGGGTGCCCGACCGCGCGCCAGCGTCACGAGCTCCAGCTTGAGCATCGGTGAGTGCAGATCGATCGGGATCGCCTCGATCAGCCCAATGGGTTGCGAGATGCCCTTGAAGCTGTAGTATCCGTGTGACTTGAACTGGAAGAGCGTCGTGCCCGCCACTTCCGTCAGCGTGTCCGACTTCAGCACCACTTGGCTTCGGTACGGGCCGGAGCTAAAGGAACTCCACGCGTCGCCACCGATCAAAACCTGCGAGCCGTGAGCGGCCTTGGCGATCCGCGCCGTCTGGTTCACAATGTTGCCAAAGTAGTCGGCGCGGCCGCTCGTCTTGTGCGGACTCACGCTGGCAGGGACACCTGTTTCGATGCCCATGGACATGGAGAACATGAGTTCCTTGTTCTCGCTCTCGCGGTTCCACTCGCGGAACTTTTGCCGGATGCGCAGCTGGAACTCGCCGCACCACAGTATCGCCGCCGCGGGGTTGAAAAACGCGAGCATGAAGTCGCCCTGCAGCTCTTGGCACTCGTACCCATTGTGTTTGCGCAGCAGCTCTCGAGCGACCATGCACAGCGTCTTTATCCGGTCCGCAAGCTCTTCGGCGTGGCACCGCACGAGCGGACGAGCGCCTTCGATGAAAGTGAACACCATCGTGACTGGTTTCTGAGCTGACGGCGCGTCGCGCATGCCAAGAGAGAGCTGGTGGGGCGAGTTCAGGCTTGGGAACCGTCGGCACTCGAGGTCGCGCGGCAGCAACAGCATCAGCAAAACTTCGTCGCCCAGCACGGCGTGGCAGCCGAGGTCTTCAACCACAGGGTTCCCGAGCTGGACGAGCTGCTCCTTCAGCCGATCCCACACGCTGTCGCTGAGAATGATTTGTCCGCCGTGGGCGTACTCGCTGACGGTCTTGGTCCACTTGACTGCGTCCGACAACGACTTGTCGGGGGCCTCGTCCGGGTCGGCGGTATGAATCACCATCCGCACGCGGAACCCGCGGTAGAGCAGCATCTTCTTCTTCGACTTGCCGTTCGTCGTTGCATACATCTCCTTGGTGTCGTCGAACAGCTTGAGCAGCTTCTCGTTCCAGGCGGCGTACACCAAGCTCAGCTGCAGCGAAAGGCACCACTTGGCGGCGTGGAACTCGGAGGCGAACGCGATCACAAACAGCCCGGAGCGCGAGTGGCTCAGGATCTCTTGCCCGCCGTACTCGGACGCGAGGCGCGACAGCACCGTGTGCTCGTAGAGCAGCTTGGCCTCCTCCATCAGGTCCTTCGCGTGCCCCATCATCTCGCGGAAGCCCTGCACCGAGACCTGCACGATGACCACCTTCTCCCACGGCACGGGCGTCAGGTCCCCCAGGTCCGTCTTGATCTTGGCCATGGACGACTTCTTCATCATCGCGCTCATGCCCGAGTTCTCCGACCCCGACACCTCGGATCGCCCGCCGCTCGCGCTGTCCATGTCAGTGCCCGCTAGGTGCGGGAACATGACCCGCGACTGCGACTGCTGCGTCTGCGAGGACCCTGGGTGCCACGCGTTGAACCCGCTGGAGGCGGCCGTGCCGGCGCTGCTGCTGTTCAGGCTGGCCGCGCTGTTGGCGTTGCTGTTCGAGGCGTCCGCGTGGCGGCTGCCGCGCGGCGTCGCGTGCGCGAGGTCGAGCGTGGGCCCGTCCGCGGGGTTGTGCTGCCTGCCGCGCGCGGCCTGCTGCTTGGCGTCGGCGATCAGCGGGTAGTCGCCCGAGGCGTCGTCGCCCAGGCTGCCGCGCGCGTACGGCGCGTTCGGGTTGTTGCGGAACGAGTCGCTGGACGTGGCCGAGTTCTTGTCGTCCGTGTATGACGTGAACTCGCAGTTGCGCGGCGACTGCGCGCGGCCCCAGGCCACGTCGACGCCGCGGCGCGTCTCGTCGTCCAGCCCGCCCTCGTCGCGGTGCACGTGCTGCAGGTACGGCGCCAGCTCGCGCACGATGTCGTTGCGCGGCAGGCACTTCTCCAGCACGCGCATGCAGCACCACCAGCACATGGCGCCGCTTCCTCTCCTCCTGTCCTGCCCTGTCCGGTCCGCCTGGAATCTGCCGGGCTGCCGGCCTGTAGTCGTCCAGAGGAGTCGCCCTCCGCTCCCGCTTCTGCTCTCGCTACTGCCTCCGCTTCTGCTCCCGCTTCTGCTCTCGCTGTCCCCGCGCGCCGGTCAGTCGCTCGGTCCGCCGGTCGGTCGCGGCGGCCGCTGCCTCGGTCCGTCCTTGGGCCTGGACGTCGGTCGGTGCTGGAGTTGTGAGCACCGCCTGGCCTTTCTCGCCGTCTTCTCTCTCGCTCCGTTCGTTCAACTTGGGAATTGTATGCTGCCGCCCCCTCGTTTTTGTCGACGCGAGGCGTGGGTGGTTGTTTGCTTGTGTTGATGCCGAGAGGTTTTTTTACGAAAGCGCGAGGTTTTTGGAAAGCCAGCGCGTTGTGGGTTCTGGAACCAAAGGCGGCAATGCCGAGTGTGAGCTTGGTATTCAGTATTGCAGGTGCGTGGTCGCAGCAACGCACAGCAACTGCAGCAGAGCATTACCATTGATTGAACGAGGTGCATGCTCGTTAGCAGGGCGTCTTCGTGCTCAAATTTGAGCACCAGCGTGGTCAAGAAAGCCTCGCCGGCCTTCTCCGGTCGGATCGTCACCGAATCCTGGCTGGGGTCTCGGCCGCGGTGCAACGGCACCCACCCAGGCCAGGACCACGCCTGGTGTATCAAGCCTGCTGCCCCGGTGGCACATCCCTTCTGCAGGATTCGGGCGTCTGACTGTCGTGTTGCAGCTGTGCAGCCCGTTCTCCTGAACGTGTGATGAGGGTTGCCACGCCGCGGAGAGTGGGCGTGCCTGGTTTGATGCGTCCCCTCCTTGGCCCGAGGAGGCGGTGGAGGTTGTCGACAATGAGGCTGTCGAGAAGGAGGTGGCGCCTCGGAGAAGCAGGGAACGCAGCCAGTCAATGAAGCAGTCTCCGCATTTAACGCGCTGGAACACGACCTCGCGACTGCCGCAGCTCCGTCTTGCTCGGCGCGGGCTGCTCGAGCGAGCGCGCGAGCGAGCGCTGTCGTGGCGACGACCTCGGCTTACGACGACGAGTTGGCGATCATCATGAGCAGCGTGATGTACATCTGGATCTTCTCCTTGATCATGAGCATCACCGCCGACGAAAGCGCACCCTGCGGAGCACAACAAGTTGCCCATGCTGTCAGAAACAGCTATACTCCACCTGCTCAACGCAATGCAGCGGGTTAACGCGTGCGCACCTTGGTGAGCTCGGGCCACAGTCCATGGTAGAGCGCCAGCGGACCCTCCTCGCTGTACACGCGCTGCAGCGTCGTGACAATGCCGTCCTGCTTCGCGGGTGGGGCGGACCGGCCGCTCTCGGCATCGGCGGCGATGGCCGAGCTCTTCTTCTTGGACTGAACGAGCACCTTGGCGCGGATGTACGGGAACAGCAGCAGCGTCGCGATCGACCTCGCGACCGCGCCGAGCACAAACGCCTAGCGCAACAACAGTCATTCGCCCGTGATAAGCTTCGCCTGCGCGGTGGTGGACCCGCACCACGGACTCTCATGGCGTACCTCGAGTGCGCCGAGCGACTGCGCCGCCTTCTTGAAGCGGGCGAGGTACGCGGCCTTGACGCGCTCGAAGACCGTGTACTGGATGGCGGGCTGCAAGCACAGCACGAAGTAGGCGTTGAAGCCCTTGTAGAAGCCCGCGAGCCCGCTCTCGTGGAACACGCCGCGGACGATCTGCAGCACGCCGCCGGCACCCTTGGCGCCAGTCTGCAGCTTGGTCGCGATCACTTCCATGGGCAGCGTCACGGGCAGGTGCACGAACTCGCTCAGGTAGCCGATCGCCAGGTTGGTGGCCGTGCCAATGGGCTGGCCGTCGCGCGGCGCCACGACCTGCGCCAGCAGCGTGTACGCGTAGAAGTAGAAGAACTTGGAGGTCGTGGACTCGGCAATCTTGTACTGAATGCCCTTGTAGAGCGACTTGAGCACAGCGAGCTGCCGGCTCCGCGCCGAGCCGGCCTCTCCGTCCGCGTCCGCGTCCGTGCTCGGCAGCGCCGAGGCGCCCGACTGCATCCGCGTCTTGAGCGTGTCCAGCGGGTACAGGATGCCCGTGGCCATGAAGCCGCCCACGCCCGCGGCCGTCGCCGCCGCCAGCATCTCCATCGGCTTGCTGAGCGCCATGGTGAGCGAGTGTCCTGAGGAGTCCGAGGTGTCGAGGTGTCGAGGTGTCCAGCGCTTTGTGCGCCTCCAAGGATAAGAGCGATCACGTTGGGTTTTCCGCTGGAAGAGGCGCGGCCGGGCTTTTTGTTTCGTGAACAGTCATTTCGGCCAATCAGAGCGCTCGCAGGTGGCTGCAACCTGCACATGGCTACCTGGGTCGAATCGAATGGATCAGTCACGATGCGGCTGACCGTGGAGCGGTCGAGCAGCACGCGCACGGCCAGATGCGGGCGGTCTGACATGGCGCATCCATCGGTCATGACGCTGCAGTGCCCTTCATGACGCTGCAGTGCTCTCTGACAGCACCACAGGGCCGACCAAACAGCCAGCGGCGACCGATCGACCGCGAAACAGTTGCACGATGGTCGAGCGCGCGAGTAGGACGCGGGGCGGGCGTTCCTGAGGCGGCTGGTCACGGCTTTTTGTGAGACAAAGATACATTGGGAGCCGACCAATTTCACATCCATCCACAAAACCATTTATGTCAGTGTATTGATTTGCGCAGGTCTCCAAGTACGCTGCGAAACCACCCCGCTCGCTGATTGCGCCTCCTCATCATCAAGTTGCCCCTCCCATTCGGCTCCGAATCCGCCGGTGCCGTCTAACGTTGCTCTAACGTTGCGCTATGTTCTCCTACGTTGCACCAAGCCGTATCTCCTCGCGCTTGCGTTGCGCCAAACCCGTCCCACGCCAAGAGGCGTCAGTTGCTTGCTCCCAATGCTCGCGCCTTCGTGTCGCGGACGCCTTGCATCGGATGCGCGCCGCCGCTCTCCACATCGCAAAACGCCTCGGGGTCGGCAGGCAGCAGCCGAACGTCCAGCAGTAGCGGAGCGCCAAGCCAAGCAGCAGGAGCAGCCATGAGTGCCGCCGCCGTGCAGTCGCTGCGCGTGGACCCGCCTGGAGGCGCGCCGCCAGGGTTCTGGGGGGCTGCGACGTCCACGATCGACTGGTGCGAGGGCAACTACGAGCACAGCTTCTACGTGGCCGAGTTCTGGAACACGGTCAGCAACCTGCTGTTCGTGCTCGTGGGGCTCTACGGCCTCGCGCAGTCCATGAAGCAGGGCTTCGAGTGGCGCTTCCACCTGCAGTTCATCGGCATCATGATCACGGGCTTCGGCTCGGCCATGTTCCACGGCACGCTCCAGCACGTGTACGTCGCTGCCTGTGTGCGCTCCACGGGCGGGTGCTGCTCCCTGGCTAACGTCCAACGCTGTATGCAAATGCGCGGCCTGCAGGTACCAGCAGTGCGACGAGACGCCCATGATCTGGGCCATGCTGACCTGGTGAGTCCCGTGACGGCAGAGGGCGGACGTGCTCGGCCGCAACGGACTGACAGTGTTGCCGCTACAGGATCTACATCGTGTACAACAACGAGATCGAGCAGCTGCGCGTGCCCAACGCGGCCGTCATCGCGTTCCTCGTGTTCGTCGGCGTGGCGTTCGCCGTCGTGCACTCCATCTACCGGTTCACGACCTTCTTCCAGATCTTCTTCGGCGTGCTCTCCGTCTGCTGCGCCGTGAGGCTCGGCATCCACTACAACCAGGTGCACAACCCGCGCGCGCTGGCGCTGGCGCGCTCGTACATCTACTTCAGCCTCGTCGGCTTCACCTTCTGGCTCGTGGACTACCACTACTGCCACGTCATGCGCGAGCTGCCGGTGAACCCGCAGGGCCACGCCTGGTACGTTGACCTGCTTCTCTCTCTCTCTCTCTTTCTCTCTCTCTGCGACCTCGTCTCGACAAGGACGCGGCGAGCCTCGACCTGTGCTGGCGGCGGCTGCACCGAGGCGCCGGCTCACTTGGCCGCGCTGAAGCGTTCCTGACGCTTTCGCCGCTTCTCCTCCAGCTGCATGACACGCACGAACGAGTGAGCGAGACTCGCATGATGCACAAGACGCTTAGACGACCGCGCGCACCGTCTCCTTGGTCTCGAGCCCGAAGCGCTTGGCACGTTCCAGGCGCCGCTTCTCCTCGGCGTTCAGGCCGAAGCGCTCGGCGCGCGCCAGCTTCTTCTCCTCCAGCTGAGCACGTCGACCGGTCAGTCGGAGTGATCCCATACACCCTCGCCGCGCAGATAGACGAGCGGCACGGCACGCACCGTGTCCGTGGTCTCGAGGTTGAATCGCTCGGCGCGCTGGAGCTTCTTCTTGCGCTCGTCCTCGCCATCGGCACCCTGCAGCTGGAAGCGCTTCGCCCGCGCCGCCTGATCCCAGCGTTAGCGTCACGCCGTCGGCATTCAACGACCGTCAGTGTGGCGGCACCACACGGACAGAGACAGCAACAGCCAGCCGGTCGACGCACCTTCTTGTCCTCGAGGCTGAGCGGCAGGCCGAACTTGGCCGCGCGAGCCGCGCGCTTCTCCTCCTCTGTCGCCGGCTTGGCGACCGGCTCGCCCTTGTCGGTCGCCGGCGCGTCGCTGGCCGGGTCCTGCGCCTCCGCCTCCGTCTTGGCGGGCTCCGGCGCGGGGGCGGCAGCCTCACTCTCCGCAGCCGGCGCCGCCTTCTTGGGCGACGCGGGGGTGGCGGCAGGCGCGGCAGCAGGCGCTGGCGCCGCCTTCTTCGGGGACGCGGGCGCCTTCTTGGCCTCGGCCGCCGGCGCCTTGGCCGCTGCCGGGCTGGGCGGCTTGAGCGCCTCGAGGTCCTGCGCCTCCTGCGCCGCGCTGCCGAACTCCTCCTCGTCCAGCGCCAGCTCCAGCCGCTGGATGAGCTCCGACTTGAGCCCGTTGGAGCTCAGCCCGCGCGCCTCGAGCGCCGCGCGCAGCTCGCTCACCTTCATCTTCTTGGGGTTCATGGCCGCCGCCGTCATGCTCCTTCTGTTCGGTTTGGTTGAGATTGTTTTTTTTCTCTTGGGTTGTGTATGGACCCGAAGTGCGCGGATATCCCGCGCTCGACTGGTCGCCCTCGTCCACTTAATAGAGGGCGCGTTTCGCTCTCAAGACACTTGCCGATTGCGCGGATGGTATACCTAAACGAATAACCGCAGCGCTGTATTTGACCCCATCAGTCCATGGTCGATGGACATGGCGCCACCACCTCAAGCTGATGGTATCCACCCGCTCAGTATCTTTTGGGCGCCGTGAAGTCCTTGGTCCACTGCGCCATGTCGATCGGGTGCGACTCCTCCGAGGCCGACGCGTCCTCCTGCCACACCTTGATGGTCTTGTCGGCCTCGCACGTGATGAACCGCCTGCGATCGATCGCACACACACAGTCAGTCAACCAGTCGCAGCCTTGGTCTCAACATGATCCAGACAGCAACGCACAGGCCCGTCTTGTCAAAGGTGGACGCGTAAATGCCCGCCTCGCTGTCCAGCGAGCCCGGCTGCGCCTTGGTGGCCTCGTGCTGGAAGCAGTAGCCCGTGCGGTAGTCCCAGAAGCGCATCGACCCGTTGTCGGCGCTCGACGCCATCACGCCGTCCTGGTTGATCGCGATCGAGTTGATGATCGCGTTGTGCGTCGAGAAGTTGCGCAGGAAGCGGCCCTCCTTGGCCTCCCACTTCTTCATGTTGTCGGCCGCGCCCGACATGAACGTGTGGTCCTGCACGCAGCCGTGACGTCCGTCCGTCAGTGAGACTGCACCAATTCGCCATGCCACGAGGGACAGACACGTACGATGGGCGACTTGGCGATGGCGCGCACTGCCTTCTTGTGGTTCGTCAGCGTCGTCATGACCTTGCCGGCCGCTAGGTCCCACAGCTGTACAGCAGCAACGTCAGCTCACGCCAGACACGCACGCGCGATGCTGGCAACACCAAGCACAAACCTTGACAGTGCTGTCGGTCGATCCGGTGATGACTTGCGGGTCCGTCGCCTGCGTCTCCATGGACCAGACCGTGCCCTGGTGGCCGGACAGCACGTGGATCTGGTTCTTGGTGCGCATATCCCACACGCGCACGACGGCGTCGCGGCCGCCCGTCATGAGCACATCCAGCGTCGGGTGCAGCTTGAGGCAGAAGACGCCCGACAGGTGGCCGTGGTAGCTGCGGATGACCTTGTTGTACTCGAGGTCCCAGCACAGCACCTTCTTGTCCTCGGCAGCCGAGAACATGTACGGGTGGCGGTCGCTCACCTCGAGCCCTCGGATCGAGTTGATGTGGCCCGTCAGGGTCAGCTTGAGCTGGCCGGACGCCAGGTCCCACACCTTGATGGACCGGTCGGCCGAGCCCGTGACGAACCAGTCGTTCGTCGGGTCCACTGCGATGGCGCGCACCCAGCCCAGGTGGCCCGCGATCACGCGCTTGAGCTTCCACGGCGCGTGCCACTTGGGCTTGGGCACTTGCGTCGCGCGGCGGCGCACGACTGCCGAGCTGGCCGCCGCCGCCGCCGCCGCAG
>JAADYF010000401.1:0-22646 GCA_023338175.1 Phytopythium delawarense
CTCCTCCTCCTCGACAATTTCGACAGCCATGTGTCGGAGGAGGGGAAGAGAGTGGTTGCCGAGGAGGCCTGCTCGGCAGTGGTCCCTTTGCCACCCAATAGCACAGCGGCTTGCCAGCCACTTGATGTTGGCGTAATGGGGCCACTGAAAGCCAAAATCCGTGCTCAGTACACGAGTCAGTCTGGATTGACAGCAAAGGAAAAGCGTGCGAATGCGATTAAGGCAACGATCGCAGCATGGGAAAGCATTCCGGAGTCTACCATAATTCGGAGCTTAGAAAAGGCAATTCCTCGTAGCCCTGACGTTATGGTGTAAAACCTCGAAAAAATGGAGCCTTTTTCTGCGTCCAACAAGGATTTTTGTTATATATCAGTCGCCTTTTAAGCCAATCAAACTCATCCCTGCTTTTTGTGTCGTAAGCTCTCAATAGTAAATTTGTGTGGTTACGTCTGGCTTTCAATGTCGTTGTCTGTACTCTAACTGGAACAGTTTTAAGCTACCCTTCGTTCTCACCGTGTCGAAAAATACAAAAACCCACGAAAATAATAACTCGTCACCGTGTTTTGACGAACAGAAAAAATCCACCTAAAACCCACCGTATTTTGTGATTAACGTTAAAATCGATTCTCCAGGAATTGATCCTGTATGAATTAATACATATTTATTTAACAAGATTCCACGTTTTCACAAACCGTCCGCATTATCATATTAAAGATGTTCTTCTAGTAAATCAACCGATCATAAAAATATAATATTAGAAAGTCAGTCGTAATATCCAGGATATGAGGTTAATAACTGTAGATAGGTTTTTCAAATGTAAAATACTTCTAAATGACTTGGAATCGTTTTAGAAGCTATTTAGAAACGATTGAGATTTCGCAATTATTGACGTACTTTGGCGGGAAGTCAATGTACTGTCATCGCGGAATAACGTAATATTTGGTGGTCCACAGTAACGAAATGCTACCCTGTTCGTGACCACCAAAGCGCAGCCACTCGACCCGGCATCACCTCCGACGCCTGCCACCCGGACGCGCTGCCTCCTGCTCTTCCCGAGGCCGCCTACAGCGCTCCAGCACCTGATCGGCACCGCCGTGGACCGCCATGAGCGACCTGCTGCCACGCCAGTACGAGGACTTCCGCAAGAAGGAGTACTGGGACTTGTTCTTCGAGAAGCGCAGCGAGCAGGCCTTCGAGTGGTATGGCGAGTACGCGCAGCTGCAGCGCGGGCTGCTGGCCGAGCTGGGCCTGCCGCAAGGCGCGCCGGCCTCGATGCTGCGCAAGCTCAAGCAGGCGGTGCGCGTGCTCGTCGTGGGCTGCGGCAACTCGGAGCTGAGCAAGCAGCTCGCGGACGACGGCTTCTCGACGCTCGTGAGCGTCGACTTCAGCGAGCGCGTCGTGGACGAGATGCGCCGCAAGCACCCGGACATGCAGTGGGAGGTCATGGACATGACGGACATGAAGGCCTTCACCGCCGGTTCGTTCGACCTCGTGGTCGACAAGGGAGCCCTGGACGCGCTCATGGCCAGCGACACGCCCGAGATCCGCCAGGACGCCACCAAGATGCTGCTCGAGGTGCAGCGCGTGCTCGCGCCCGGCGGCCGCTACTGCTGCGTCACCATGGCCCAGGACTTCATCTTGCGCCACGTGCTCACCTTCTTCTGCGTCTCGACGGCTTCTGAGGCCGACAGCGAGGCGGCCAAGGCCACGGGCTGGGCCGTCACGGTGCGCGAAGTGCCGCGCGACGCGCGCAAGCCGTTCGTGCCATTCCTCATCACGGCCGCCAAGTGCCCGCGCAGCACGGCGAGCGCTCAGAGGGCCGTGTACAGCGCCAAGGCGCTCGAGCACGAGAGCGGCGCGGCGCGCCAGCAGTGGCTGACCCACGAAGTCGAGGCCACGCAGTGGTACACCATGACGCAGGGCGGGCTCAAGAAGCTCCAGGTCGGCCGACAAGAGGTTATCGAGCTGATCTCCAACAGCAGCTCGGACGCCACGGCTCCCGAGGCCGACCCCGTGCCGCGCTTCACGCTGCGGCTCGTGGACGTGAGCATGCGCGGCGCGAACGGCAGCTGCGCCGTGTTCCTCATCCCGCAGGGCCGCGAGCACGAGTGGATGTTCGCGACCGAGGAGGGCGCGGCCGAGCTGGCGGGCGGCGCGGGCTTCAGCCGCCTCATCCTCGTGGCGCTCGGCCGAGGCCACCAGTTCGACAGCACGAGCCAGGTGCAGGACGAGCTGAACGCCAAGATCCTCGAGCTGTCGCCCGAGACGCTCGGCGCGAACGAGAAGATCCCGTACCTGACGGTCGAGGAGGGGCTCGGCAAGCGCAACATCGTCCACCAAGGCCAGTCGCCGCTCAGCGGCGCGTACTTCATCGAAGAAGTCGTCGACTCGGGCGACCGGCTGCGGCGCCTCGTGTTCCTGAGCAACACGAACGTCATCCAGAGTGAAGTGCGGCTCCTCGCGGGCGGCGGTGGCACCTCGAACGCCGGCGGTGAGGGCAGCAGCAAGAAGAAGAAGAAGAACAAGAAGAAGAAGAAGAGCTCGGCCGTCGTCGATGCGTCCTACCTGGCGTTCGACTACCACAAGGGCATGGTCGCCGCGCTGCACGCCGCGTGGCTCGGCCCGCGCGCGCAGAGCGGTAACCCGCACCGCTCGCTGCTCATCGGTCTCGGTGGTGGTTGCCTGGCCAAGTACGTGCACGACAACGCGCCGAGCGTGAGCATGACGGCATGTGAGCTGGACCCGACGATCGTGACGGTCGCGGAGCAGTTCTTCGGCTTCCAGCAGGACGACCGCATGAGCGTCGTGGTCGCCGACGGCCTCGCCCATGTGCGCGAGCGCGCGGCGAGCGCCACGGAGTCCCCGGCCAACGACGAGCTGCGCGTCGACTCGATCATCGTGGACGTGGACGCCAAGGAGCGCAGCGTGGGCATGAGCTGTCCTCCCGTCGCGTTCGTCGAGGACGCGTTCCTGCGCGACTCGTACGCGCTGCTGGCCGAGGGCGGCGTGATGCTGCTGAACGTGTCGTGCCGTGACTCGGCGCTGTTCCAGCAGATCCTCGCGCGGCTCAAGCTCGCGTTCGAGGGCTCGAGCGCGTTCGTGCTCCGCCCCAGCGAGCAGGACGTCAACAGCGTCGTATTTATCCGCAAAGAGGCCAGCAAGGGTGCCAGCAGCGCGGCCGTGCTCAAGCAGCTGCAGGAGTTCGGCAAGCGCCGCGGCAAGGCGGCCGCCGGCAAGGACCTGCCCGGGTACGTGGACGACGAGCTGTGCGAGCTCATCCGCGACATCCAGCTGTGCTGAGTGGCGAGATGGAAGGGTAGCGTAGAGCCTAGTGGTGAGGATGCAATAGACGCTGCTCACTTCGGTGGCGATCGTCTACATGCTGAGTGTTGCCCGCAGCAAACCGTACGTGGTCTTGTATTTGCAGTTGAGCTTGTCCTCAAAGAACGGGGGCAGTTTTTCGGACCCACTGCTGCTCCAGTGGCGACAACTTGGCGTACTCGAACGTCCTTGACACCTTGGTACGCTTGGCGACCATGGCATCCCAAGGCCGGGAGGCGTACAGCTCCAGGATCGCGCGATCGAAGTCGGTTTCTGCAGGCGATTCCTCGTCTTCGCATCCATTCGCCACTGCTTGGCGTTGCTGTTGAGGTGAAGGCGCTGATGCAGCACGGTTGCCTTCAATCGGTTGCGAAAGCTCCCGCTTGCGCTTCTTCCTGTCATTGGAAGTCAACCGACCGTCTTCTTCCTGGTGTCGCGGTCGCCATTCGTCTTCGTCCTCGTTGCTGTCGCTTCCTGCCAAACCAGCGAGAGATGTGTCTTCTAGACACCATTTCTGGACAGCTTTGCTCGTCCGCACCGGTCGAGTAGTGGCGCTGGATGCTAGCTGGCATCACACCTCGCATTCCTCGCCACGCTCCACCTCCTCATTGCTGATTCGGAGCAGCATCAGCGCTGTCGACGAACGATCTTGGTGCCTGGCCTTGTTCGACGATCTCTCTCGCTTGTTCAACCCCTCCGAGGCACCGTCCAAGTCTTCTTTCGTGCTGCCTTGGTCCTCTTGCGGCTTCTCCACCCCGAGGTCCGCTGCGGCGGCAGTCTCAAACGCACTCAGCTTGGCTTCGAGCTCTACGGATCGCTGTCGCGTTCGCGCGTCCTCACCAGTGGTAACGCACTTGCCGGCTTCCAGTCGATCCACTTTTGTCTGTATCGCCTCGAGATCTTGGCTTACACTCTCACGACTCTCTTCGAGCTCCAGGATCTCCGCCGTTGACTGCGCCAGCTCTGCGCGGAGACTCTTGTTAGTTGTTTTAAGTCGCGCCGTTGTTGCTCGTTCACGCTGCTGGTTGGCACGCGCGGCAGCCAAAGAAGTCTTCGACTGTCTGATCTTCTCGTCCAACGCACTGTTTGCGTCTCTCAGCCCTTGATATGTCGGCTTGCGGACACAAAGTGCCCGAGAGCGTCGAGAAGAGAAGGGCTATCTGTCTCCACAAGCTCCATCACATCTCGCTGCAAGACGCAGTCATGCACGTCTCCACGCTGTATATGCCATCTTATTGCTCGCCCTCTTCCTCCTCTTCACCCTCCTCGTCGCCGCCTTCCTCGCTGCCATGCTCTCCCGCCTCCTCGTCGTCACCGAACTCGGTACCCGAGCTGAACAGGATCTCGCAGATGCGCTCGTCCAACAGCCACTCGTCTTCGTACACGGGCGGCGCCAGGAAGAAGCCGATGACGTCTGCGGGGTCGATCTCGTCCGCGTGCTTGGTGTCGTGAGCCCGCAGCCACGTCAGGAGCGCGTCCAGCACCTTGTCGTCGAACCGGAACGCGACGATCGCCTCCCCGTACGACTCGCCCTGCTCCTCCTCACCATCGTCGCCGTCGGCCTCTTCCTCGTCGGTCACTGCGTCTCCGTTCTGCTTGCTGGCGCTCTTCTTCTTCTCGCTGTCGCCCGACTGTTTCCTAGGCGGCTTGGCCACCTCCATGTCTTCCTCCTCCCCCTCCTGCTCTCCGTCCTCGTCGTCCGAATCCATGTCGCGCGTCTCCTCGTAGAAGCTGCGCGGGTAGCTGGCGGCGCTCGTCATGGCGAAGTGGACGAACTCGCTCGGCGTGCCGTCGTCGCCCATCTCGACCGTCACCGTGAGCTTCACCTCCGTCTCGTTCTCCTCACTCTGCGACCGCTCGAACACGTAGCGCATGAGCACGGGCACGTCCGCCGCTCCGCTTGCGTCCGCTCCCTTCCTGCGCTTCTTCTTGTGCCCACCGCTCGCGTTCGCACCACTGCCGCCGACCGCCGGCAGCGACCAGCGCAGCGTCGTGGCCATGACGGCGTTGCGCTGCGTGTCGTAGTCACAGCTGACGTCGTCCGCCCGCAGCGACGCGACCAGCTGCTCGAACACGGGAGAGTGCGAGCCCACGCGCTCGATGAGGTCCTTGGTGGCCGGGTGCTGGCGCAGTCGCTCGCGCACGCGCTCGGCCTCGAACGCGAGCTTGGCGTGCACGCTCAGGCTGCGCAGCGCGTCCAGCCGCAGCGCCACGTCGCTCTCCTCAAAGTGCGCCACCACGCGCTCGATGGCCGCGTCCATCTCGGCCGCGAAGCTCGTGCCGCGCCGGTCGCAGCCCGTCGACGTCATGGCCTCCACTGGGACCGGAGGAGGAGCAGGAAGAAGTCGCGGTCGCCTCGGCACCAATGGCTCAATTGAGCTCCATGACTGAGGCATCGACATGCGACGGCGCGCTATTTTGTGTGGCCCACAGCACAATTATGTTTAGTTCTTGTCAGGAAAATTTATGGACGGAATCCAATAATTTTTCTCATGTTGCAGTCAAGACCAATGCTCACACGTCGCAGGTGCTGATGCGGAATGCGATGGAGTCAGCTGATCTATTGGTCTCGGTCACTCTGTGGCTCTGGTGGAGGCTGGCTGGGAGCCGCGGGCGGCGGTGCGTCCGTGGCTCACCCCGAGACGTCCATGGCGGTAGCCATCTGGTCGCGCGCGATGGCGAAGACGGCGACGAGCGAGGCGAGCTGCAGGTCCTCGGATGTGCCGCTGGCGAGTCGGTGCTCCAGCTTGGCGAGCTCGTCGTATAAATACATGCGGCACGTGGGCGGCAGCTCCAGCTCCGTCGTGTACTTGTAGACGTCCTGCAGGATGTCGCTCGTGGCGTAGCCCTTGAGCTTCTGCATCTCGGCGCACTTGCGCACAGCCTCCGGGTAGCTCTCGTTGAAGAGCCACTGCGTCACCGACATGATGTCCTTCGGCAGCGGGTTGCCAGTGCACAGGTACACGTTGGTCTCGTCCACCACGTCGTGCGCCATGGATGTGGCCTGCAGGATGTTGAGGATGCGCCGCATGTCGCCCTGCCCGAGGCGCAGCACCGCTTTGAAGCCGTCCTCCGTCATGTTGAGCCTGGTCGTCGACGCGCACAATCAACAGGACGCGTGAGTATGGATTGCATGCGCATCATCCATCGATGAGACGCACTTCTCGAGGTCGGCGATGTGCTTGACGCGGTCCTTCACTTGGTCTTCGTGCAGCGGCGCGAACCGGAACCGCGTGCAGCGTGACTGCAGCGCCGGGATGATCTTGCTCACATAGTTGCAGATCAGGCAGAAGCGCGCGTTCTTCGTGTACTTCTCGATCACTACCGAACACAGACCATGTGAGCACATCCCTGGGCAGCATGACAGATGCAAAAGTGCATCGCTACAAACCGCGTCGGAGCGAAAACTGCGCGTCGTTGGTCATCGAGTCGGCTTCGTCCAGGATGATCAGCTTCACGCCATGGCTGGCGCATGTCGAGACACAGTCCCAACCGTCAGACACTTGTATGAGACCCCGGGAAGTAATCGGGACGTCATGACCCACCTGAAGAGCTTCTTGGTACCGGCGAACTCCTTGATCTGGTTGCGGACGACATCAATACCGCGGTCGTCCGATGCGTTCAGCTGTTCATACAATCAGCCGCTCAGCCCCGCTTGCCATGCACATTCCAAGGAGACACAAAGACCAAGCACGAACACACCTCGAGCACCATGGACCCGTAGTTCTTGCCGTAGAGTCGCCGTGCGGCGGCGATGATCATGGACGTCTTGCCGGTGCCCGGCGGCCCGTAGAAGAGCAGATGCGGCAGCTTCTGCGCGTCGATGAGTCGGTTGAGCGTCGAGATGATCTCCTGGTGCGCGATCAGGTCGTTCAGGCTCGACGGCCGGTACTTCTCCACCCACGGCCACGACTCGGTCGACCGGTTGCGCGACGAGATGCCCTCAAACCTGCGCGGCGACCACGGGGTACTCCGCATTAGAGCGCATGAAACGCATACTGGGAGAGAGAGCACAAGCAGGACTATCCGCTGGCGGTGGACTGCACCGGTCACGTACGCAGGGGCGTCCTCCGCGAGCTTCATCTCTTCGTCCGCCATGCTCGCTGCTCGAGAGATCAACAAAGACGCTTCCCGCGCGTTTGCCACAGGTTTTGGCGGGGCGGTTACCAAATCCATCTCTGATTGGTCGAAAACCATTTTCCAGTATTTAGCGAATCAGCGGTCAGTATAGGCACGAGGAGTCCTCGTCATTTTTTAGAGGAGAAAAACCACAAAAATAGAAATATAAACTTGAAGAGTTCCAGCGATAAACCCCAATAACTATGGTAAATTACCATTGCAGTAAATTATTCTCCAGGCAAGTCCGTTTTAGTTCACCCGGAGAGGTTTTAGATCAAATCGACGACAAATTATAAGCGAACTCGCACCAAAGAACAATTAAGTGCCTAAAACGCAGTTAATTGTTTTCATCCCACCTTGAAATATTTCAACTGAAGATCGAAGCCATTCTATCACAACAGAGACATATATTTGATTTAGAAGGTTTTATTTAGTACAATTAAATTCACAAAAGTATCTCATATTTACCATTTTTTATACGTAATTCAATTGTAGAGGTATTTGGAGGTGTGAAGAACACGCGGTTCTGCCTGGAATGTTGGTCGTGCGTTCACCTCGTCACGATCACTTTTAGTCCCGCACGCTGGTCATACAGAGAAAAGCCGGCGGCAAGGAGGAAGAAGCGCCGATAAGCAGGGGAAGCCGCAGGGACGCACGGCGGGCGTCACAAGCCAACTGGACGGGTGGAGAAGACGCAGAGCGGAGTGTCCGGATAACGAGCGACGGAAGGATGAGCGGCGAGGGCCACGACGCGGAGCTGGAGAAGCTGCAGGAGCAGATCCACAAGGGCACGGAGGAGACCAAGACGTACCTGGCCTCGGTGCGTCTGCCTGCTGCTGTCTGTTGTTGTGGGGGCGGGGGGGGGCTCGCCCCCGCAGTATCTGCTGCGTGAGTGCTGACGCCGGGTGCAGCTGACGGCGCGGCTGGCCGAGTACGATGAGCACTACAAGGTGTCGGAGACGGCCACGTCCTTCCTGCAGGCGGGCATGGACCGCGCGCACAAGTCGGTGGACGAGGTGCGCGCGCTCACCTTGAAGACATTGGGTAGTGAAAGAGGCTAGCGTTGACGTGGGATGGGTTGACGTCTTGCTGGCGAGCAGCTGAAGGACCTGGGGGACTCGCTGAAGCAAAAGTCCAGGGACAAGTCGGCGACGGTGGTGGACGCGGCCAAGGCGTCGTTCACGCGCGTCCAAGCGGCGCTCGAGGCGCTCAAGGAGGGCGGCCGCGCCTACGACCAGAAGTTCAAGGTGAGCATTGCCCGCTCCCTCAATCTTGACAGGATCAACTAATTTACTGACACATTGACGTGCGGCAGTCGTCGGTGAGCAGCTCGGTGCAGTCAGCCAAGGGCGGCATCTCGAGTGCGACCACCACGGTCTCGAGCTCGATCGAGCATATTGTGGTCGCGACGCGCGAGCGCAGCAGTTCGAGCTTCGAGCAACTCAAGGAGTACCTCTTCTCGACGCAGAAGAGCATCACGGACTCGGCTGCTGTCTACGGACATGGCGCAGTGGGTACGTCATGGAGACTAGAGCGAAAACAATTGCGATCACTTGTAGCTAACCTTCTACCGTTGCTGCTGCGTCCAGTTGTTGCGGGTGGTGTGGTGACGAAGGCCGAGCAGCTCGACGAGCGCTACGGTGTCGTTGGGTCCATCACGGGAGCTGTGGCCGCCGTCACGGAGAAGGTTGTCGGCCTCGACAAGGCCCTCGGTGTGTCGGAGCGAGCGCTCATGGTTGACGAGAAAGTGAGCGGTGGCATGGGCGCCTCGCTCGTCAACAAGGGTCTCGAGCTGGTCAACACGTCGGTCGGATACGTGACGGATGCGCTCCAGCAGGCCAAGGTGACTGCGGCCGAAGCCAACGGAGTCGAATCGACAGGTGCGGTCGCCGCAGTTGAGGACAGTGTTCAGGTCAGTGACAGCGAGACGAAAGCCGCAGCGCCTGTGCAGAAGGAACTCTAAACTCGGAGTGCTACCGCTCGAACTGAAGACATGGTGACGCGGGCACTCCAAGGCGGCCAAATGCATTTCTCTTCCATTTCTCAGCACTGCTCGAGCACTGTGTGGACCTGGCATTCGCGGCCAATGCGAAGGTCGTTTGCTATTTCGAACTCACCGCACATGTCCGGCTGCTGTTCGCGGCGTCGCAGTTGACTTCCAAGATTAGATCAAAGATTAGCTGGCCTCGAGTCATTTGTGGGTTTCACGCCAAGGGAACTGTGGTGTTGTCAACGTTCATCGCTGGACAGCACAAGCCTGTGCTCGACGTCGAGCACGGCTGGGTAATAGCGTCGGTGAGACGACCGTCAGCACAAGCGCGATCGCGGTGTCTCTATGCACAGGTGTACCGACCGGCTGGCTTAAACGCTTCAAGCTCTTCGCCTGCAGGCTTGTAGACCCTCATGGGTCGGAGGGTGTTCAAGAAGCGATGGATCCCGCTCACAGTCGCCAAGCGCGCCACGGCGTGGTTCCGCCGGTCGTTCAAGCGCCAAATGACAGGTGAGAGCAACCGGCAGTGGATCGAGCGCAACCTCCAAGACTCGCAAGCTGGTGTCGCTGCCGATTTGATCCAGTGCCTCCTCGGGTAAGTCATGCGCTGCGTACCTGCCTTCCATCCCGTTCCCTCGGGTGCTGAACGAGCCACATCAATCGCAGCCTGTTGATGATCATAGCGATCGTCGACGAAAACTGGGAGAAGTCGACCTACAACCACAGCACCAAGTACTATGTCATCGACGTGCTCAACTTGGTCGCGATCGTGTTCAATCTCGGGATACGGTGAGCCTGAAGGCTTGTGTTGATAGCATCGGGGGCCAATCGGTGAAACTAACAGTCCTTGTGCGCCGCAGCATCTACTCGGCAAGCAACCGGAGAAGTGTTATGCTCCACTGGCTGTCCATTATGGACTTCATCACGATCCTGCCTCTCTTCTTTGAGATCTTCACGGTCGCAGAGCACACTGGCAACTACTTTGTGCGCCTACTGCTCATCGTGCGAACCATGCGGCTTTTGCAGCTGTATCGCCTACTGCGGCTTGCCAAGACAGCCAAGATGCGGCAGGCGACTCTTATCATCTTGACGATCGGTTGCATCATCATCTGCTCGGCTGTCGCCATTCAGGTCGGTCGGGTGTTGAGAGGTTTCAACACACTCATTTGGTGCTAATGCTTCGGGGGATGTGTCACCCAGGCAATCGAACACTGCGACTCTGACCAGGATAATGATTTCCAAGATCGCGACTGCCAGAAGCTGACCTTCGTCGATGCCATGTACTTCGTGTGCATCACCATGACAACCGTCGGGTACGCACACTGCTCGAATACTCTCTGTGCAGACACACAACACTCCTGCTGACTTGACGCCAATGCCCCGGTTGCCTGCAGCTTCGGAGATGTTGCTCCAAGGACATATATCGGCAAGCTCTTCGATATGGCGCTCATCGTATTCGCTGGCGTGCTCATTCCGGTTCAAATCAGCGGGTACTCGAGCATCCTTAGCCGCGAGGTGAGACAGCTTGGTGATCGTAGCTGCAGCACCATTGGCAGGTTACTGACATGAATGGTATTGCTGACGCTGTTGTCTGACCAACGAAGACGGCGTTTGACGTGGTGTACGTCCCGAAGCCTGGTGTTCAGCACGTCCTGATATGCGGAGATGTGGACCACGGCGCATTGCTCTTTTTCCTTCACGACTGGTTGAGCCGGGAGCGGGAGCTTGGGCTGCGACAGCAGGTGGTCATCCTAGCGCCGTCGCTACCCGCCCCCAACCTGAAGCGTATCTTGATTCAAAGAGAGTACGAGCAGCGCGTCATCTATATACAAGGCTCGGCGATGGTCGCCGCGGATCTTCTCCGCGCTAGCGCGGCCTCGGCCGAGTGTTGCTTCGTCATGGTCAAGAAGCACTGCTACGCCCTCGATCAGAACGACACGTCCGCCAACCTGATCGCGTGCTCCGTCCGGAAAAACAACAAGCACAGTGAGTTGGAGCTCGCGTGCGCCGCCTTCTCTGATGCTCATTTTTCTCATCACCTCACCATCTCTCCAGTTCCGTTGTACGTACAGGTGTCCAAGTTTGACAACATTCACCACGTCCACATCTCCGGCGCGTCGTCCGTCATCTGTCTGGAGCAGATCAAGCTCGCTCTGTTCGGCAAGGGTATGTGGATCCAGGGGCTTAACGCCTTCTTGAGCAACTTGATCTTGCGATACAGCTCCATTGACGACAATAGGTGAGTTGGATGGCCGAACTCTGTTCATATCGCGTGTAGCCTGACGTGATTCTCGGATACCCTTCACGCAGGGGGTTCTGGATGCACGATTACTTGAGCGGGTGCTCGCAGCAAGTCTTCGAGGTGTTCGTTCCTCCGTGCCTTCTCAATATGCAGTCGTTCCGCGCGATGGCCCTGCTGCTGTATCGCGAGTTCAGGACCCCGATTGTCGGCATCCGGACAATGAACGAAGTCATCCGCGTGTATCCAGTGGACGAAATGATCGCCAACGTGCCTTTCCAGAGCGTCTTCTTCATCGGGAAGTCGAGAGAGCTGATCGCCAAGATCGAGAAGCTGACTCCCGCAGTGTTCTCCAGGCACCCAGATATCCACCAGCACATTGCCGTCGACGGTGGCAAGAGCAGCCGGCGAGTCGGGCTGCTGAATGTGATTGAAGGCAAGGTTCCGCTTCACAAGTTCTCGGTCGTGCTGTCAAGCACTGCGCGGCGATCGATGCCGAGGATCTTTCGGATATCCGAGAATGCCTCCCTGGGCACGGCGCGGGCGTCAGGGAAGCATTTTAGAACCGAGAAGGTCACCCCGATCAGGGACGGTGAGTGTGCCGGCTCATCCAATAGCATCGAGGACGCGAAACACCGGCACTCGAACGCCTCATTCCACGACGTACCTGACTCCAAACCGCGTCTGAGCAATCGGATCCACGAAGACGAAGACGTTGATGGAGGTGGCGATGGCAACAAACTCCACTCACCTACACCTGTGATCGCCCTCAGTCCTCAGGAGCTGATCAAGAAGGCGACGAGTCCACCGAGCAACCTGAACTCATCAAGGGAGCCAATCATGAGGCCGCTTTCAAGCCGCACACCGCGCAGCGCGCGCGAGCCGGAGGACGTCGCCAAGGCGGACAGCAGACCTCTTGATCCAGCACCAGGCAATGCTCGCCCGAAGCTCGCGCCGATCATGGGGTTGCCGGAGTCGTCCACAAACAAGCCTCCTGCCTCGAAAGTCGGTCCTCCGATCGAAGCAATCCGCCGGATCTCTCAGTCGTCGCCAAACGGTTCCCGGCGACAAAGCTGGCAAGCGGTATCCGCTTTTCAGAGGACGTCAGCGATCGTCGCGGCCAAGGTTTCTGCCATGCGTCTACGACAGGAGTCAACGCAGAATCTGATCGTCCCGGACGGGTTCCCTCCTGCCGACCTCGCGAACCATTTCGTTGTGTGCGGCACGCCAACCAGCTACTCCGAGTTCATGTCCAACCTGTCGGACCTGGACGAGAAGCCGAACGCAGTCGTGTTTGTGACGCCACGGCAGCTGAGCGAACGGGATGTGGACGCGTCCGAGCAGCACCGAGACATCTACTTCGTGCACGGCTCGCCGCTCAGCATGGAAGTTTACCACGCGGCTCGAATGTTCTGTGCTCGCAGTATCTTGATTATGTCACACTGCGGCGATGAGTTCGAGGATGAGAAGGACGACGAAGATGAACAGACTGACGAGAACATGGAGGATGTGGATGCGATCACCACACACCGCTTCGTCAGCGAAGCGATCCAGCTCGAGCGGCTGGAGGCGCAGCTGAGTGCGCGTGACGTGGTGTCCAACAACCCGTTCGTGGTGGTGGAGATGATCCGGCCCAGTAACGTCAAGTTCCTCACGGATCGCAGCTGTTCGCGATACGACTCCAAGACGGTCGGCCACGCCCAGCACGTCCGCGAGTTGAGCAAGGAAGCTAGATGCTTGGACTCTTCCTTGATCAGCCCGCTGTACGCGTCAGGCCACGTCTTCTTCTCCAACCTGATGGACGCGTTGCTCGGCGCTGGGGGGCAGGAGCCGCTCGTGGCGAATCTGCTGACCCAGCTGATCACGAGCGGCAACATGAGCCTCCAGAACCCGGACCACGAGCTGCGCTCTCGCCATCGGCTCTCTCAGATCGCGGTGCCACAGCGATACCACTTCCGACCGTACGCACTCATGGTGGAGGCCTATTTACTCAGTGAGGTGCGTTGCTTGTCCTTGCAGTCGCTTGGATGAGGCGAGGTATCTAAACACTGAGACGTGGACACATGTTGCGGTGGACAGGGTATGATGATCCTCGGCGTCTACCGCGGCGGCAGCTCGCCCGTCTCGCCGTCGTTCGTGTTCACGAACCCACCGGGTGACGAGCTCGTGAGCCCTCACGACCTTCTCTTCGTGATCAAGTGATGTCATGCTAGCTTGGAGCGCGGCCAATGGAGGAGGTAAGCTCAACCAACTTCTCGACCAGTCCAGGGACTCCTCCGACTTGATTACAGCGTCAAGCAGCAAAAGTCCTGCCGCCCGAGCGCGACAAGGGAGTCGCCCGTAGGAGCCCACCGAATACCGAGGACCTGGAAGCTGTCTATCGTGTCAGAAGCAGCAGCACGTCAGCATGGAACTTCCCGAACCATATCAGCACCAGGATGAAGAACGTACCAGCCGGGATGTCAATCCACGAGATGCCCTGAGGAGTCCACAGGTGAACACGACCTTCGCCGGAGCAGACAGCCAGTCGTTGCTGAGAGGGGTCCCACCGGAAGTTGCGCACTGGTTGCAGCAGCGAGATAACAGAGTGCAGCCGCATGGTCTCGACGTGCCATACCCAGATGTTGTGCGGCATTTGCTCGCTCTTGGTCGCGATGAAGCTCGAGTCGAAACTCCACGTCACACGGCTGACGCCAATCTTTGGGTTCTCCTTCCTGCTCATGGCATTAGCGAGTCAGCGCTTTAAACTCTGCATTGCCATCAAGCGGAGCTTGCCAGTTGACGTACAGCGGGTCGGACACGATCGTGAGGACCGAGAAGGGAGGCTCACGCACGACGAAGCACACGTCTCTCACGCGCTTCCCGCCCGCGGCCTGTGCTGCCGCGGAGGCTGCTCGGACCGAATTGGACAGCCGCGAAGTGCTCTGCTGCGTGATGGCGATGCGCTTGCCCTGCGGTCGCTCGAGCACGTCGGCGTCTGCGTAGTGCTCTTCGTACTCGACCTGCCACGTGTGACAGCAATAGAGAGGGCTCAGTCCGTGCGCGAGGATGTCTTGCACCGATACAAACGAACCGCGTCCTTGTTGACGCGCGAGAGGTTAACAGCCAGATCTTGGTGGTCCAGCTCGCCCACAGGTTTCCAGTTGAGATGTCCAAGGACACGTAAGTGGTCGTCGTAGCTGCCGAGCGCTAGGAAATGTCCCGAGGGGGACCACTCCATCACGCGGATGCCCAGCGCGTTCTCGTACGCCTGTGGCTTGTCCTCGCTCGTCAGTTCCAACAAGTGTTCGCTTTAATGCTTGGTCGTTGCTGACGCACCTTGTAGTTTGCCAGCAGCTCGCCGTTGGGCGAGTACAGGAGCACGCGGAACTCGAGGTGGCTGTCGCGCACGGCAATGCATCTAAAGCCATGAAAGCGCTCGAGTTGAGTAGACAAGCTCGAGCACAAGATGAGAGAGGCGGGTGGACGCGTACGAGTTGTCTGGGGACCACGCGATCTCGACGCAGTCGTAGCTCTCGAGCGGGAAGTGCGCCGCCAGCTCCCACGTCTCGCAGCTGTACACGCCCATGAAGTCCTGCGTCCTGGTCGTCAGTAGCCCGCTGCACCCTCAACACCAAGCCAAATGGTCGAGCCTTTACCTTGCAGTCGTGGCGCTCGGCGATGGCCAGGAACTCGCCGTCGGGCGAGAAGGCGAGGCCGTCGGCCGCGAGCTTGGGACTGCGCAGCACGGCGCGTGCGCTGGCGTCCGCGAGCGACCAGACGGTCACATGCAGCTGGAAGTCCGAAACGCAGAGCAGGTGACGCGAGTCGGGCGCCCAGTGTGCGGCCACGAGACCCGCGACGCCCTCGCTAATGCGGCATGTCCAGGACGGATCACGCACGGACCAGACCTGGACGGCCGCGCGCTTGAGCAGGGCCGCAGACACGAGCTGCGAGTCGGAGGACCACGCGATGGCCTGGATGGCGTCCATGGCCGCGAACTGCTGCGCGACCTGCAGCGTGCGTCGTTCGCGCACCGCGAGCCGGCTGCCGGTCGCCACGGCCAGGAAGCGGCCGCACGGAGACCACTGCACGAGTCCCAGGCTCGCGCGCAGCAGCGCCGACACCTCCGCCTTCACCTCCGGGTCCTGGCCATTCGCGTCGGCTGCTTCCTCGCCCACGGGCCGTCGTGTAGCAGCCGCGGCAGTGGCATCACCTTGGCGGCGCATGTTGCTCTCGACTTCGAATTTGAATCCGCCGTCCTAGTTTATACTTTCCACAAGGATATGATCCCTGTAATAAGGTGAAACAGCCGGGATTGTGTCCTGATTTAGAGGTTAGAGCCGAACGTAGCGTGGCGCGGGCAGTTCCAACCAACAAAGAGCTCCCATTCCTGATCCGGAGACCGAACCAAGCATCAACGTCTCCTCTAGTGACCATGGCGGAGCGCATCTCGGCGGCCGAGTACGAGCGGCAGGCGGCCGAGTACACGGGCGAGGCGGTGGAGCAGCTGAACGCGGCGGTGCGCGCGCAGCCGGCGCTGGGCGCACGCTCGGGCTTCTTCCAGGACCCGGCGAACGTGGCGCGCGGGCTGCCCGTCTTCCAGGGCAAGCACACGCGCTTCGTGTACGACGACGACGACGAGGAGATCGTCGCGGCGGTCGACGTGACGCAGGAGGCGCTGCATGACGGCCCGCGCGTGCGCACGGTCGCTGAGCTGGACGCGGACATTGACGGCGCGTCGGACGAGGAGGAGGAGGACTACGACGAGGAGGAAGAGGACGACGAGGAGGAAGATGAAGAGGACGAGACTGGCGTTCAAAACGAGTTCTACGCGCCCGAAGGCGAGGACGACGACGAGGAGATGGCCATGGACGACGCGCAGATGAGCGCGCTGCTGCAGGATGTCGAGATGGAGCTCGCGGCCGTGGCGATCGACCAGCGGCAGCTGCTTGCGCGCGCGTCCGCCGCAACTGCCGGCGCGGCGCCAACCCACCGGCCGGAGACGCAGTGAAGCGCGTCCGCTGTTCGAGAGTCTGCTGTGTAGTATGTATCCCTTCCTGCCGAGCCTGGCAGTGTGCTCGTTGTACTGGACCGACGCCCGCGAGTGGTAAATGCGAATAGAAGACGACGTCCTCCTTTGCTTTCACGCCACTTGTTGTCTACTCAAGGTGCACGTACGACTGCTGTGGCTGTCAGCGCTCATTGGCCTCGACTCAAGACCGGAGACCATGCAAGGCGATGTGGAGCCTTTGGCTGCTCGGCTGACCACGCGGATCGCCAAACCAATGCGCGCAAGAATAGCAAGACGAAGCGGCCAGTTCAATGGCTGGCCGACTGTCTTGAGGCTCGCTGATCATCCCGCATCGGGATATATTTGGCGCAGACTATTCAGCATGAGGTCGGATTGAAGCATCGGTCTTCCGGCTCTGATCCCCGTCCACGGCTATAGATAGCCTTACATCCTCGTTCAAATCGCGCGCGTTGGGCCTGGTGGAGGCGCCCACGACGTGAGGATCGGCTGGGCAAGTCGTCGGGGAAACACTCCGGTTTGTCTAAATAAAGACGGACGCGGTGGGGAAGCTGGGCGTGTGAGGGCGGTTGTGCTGGTCTCTCCGGCGCTGTCGAGCTGGCCGCAGTGCGTTTCACTTTGTTTTCTCGTCGTCGGCTCGCTCGCTGGAGGTGGAGGCGGCCGTGGTTGTGATAGCAGACCTGTTCGAAGGTCGAGAAGAGGAGTCCATCAACCCAGGCACGGAATTCCGGTCGTCGGCCAGCTAGTCGCTGCGTCCACCATGGCCAAGCGCGGACAGAATGAGATCGTGAAGCTCGTGGCGGTGCTCGAGAAGGGCGACAAGGACAAGCGTGAGATCGCTATCGACGACATCATCTCGAACCCCATCTCGTGCGGCTATCTGCTCGACTTTTGCCAGAAGAGCGTACGTTCTTCGAGATGATCTTGGTGTCAGCCGCTTCTATTGTGTCAAGGCTAACGTTTTATGATCGCAAGTACTGCGCCGAGAACCTCAACTTCTTCATGGCGGTGGACAAGTTCAAGGACGAGTGCAGCCTGCTCGACTTCCGCGACCCCGAGTCCGTCACAACGTGCAAGGAGATGGCGGACCAGATCTGGGCCGACTACCTGTCGCTCAACTCGCCGAACGAGGTGAGTCTGCCGTCCGAAGACCGCGCCGAGACGATGGAGCGCATGAAGAAGCCTGGCGAGTTCCGCGCCAAGCTCTTCGACGTGTCCATCCAAGACGCCATCAAGACGCTGCAGAAGGACACGCTCATGCGCTTCCTCAAGTCCCCGCAGTACACCGAGATGGCCAACAAGGTGCGCGCCGTGCACCAGCTCCTGACCAAGAAGGCGCTCGAGGCCGACGGCATCTACCAGATCGACGTCCCCACGCGCACCGTGCTGACGGATGACAAGGTCCAGCGCGAGTTCTCGCTCGATGACATCCTCAACGACAAGATCCTCTTCACTGAAATGCTCGAGTACCTCGAGAAGAGTGCGTACTCGTCACATTCCCTTGACTTGTCAAGCTCATTCCCCGACACTAACGCGTTCTCCATCCCTTCACAGTGTTCAAGGCGGAGAACCTCAAGTGCGCGCGGCAGATCCGGCGGTTCGAAGAGATGGCGCTCGAGAAGAAGGCCGACGACCTCAAGGACTATGCCTGGAACGTGTACCTGTTCTTCATCGCGCCGGGCTCGCCCTACGAGGTGTCGTGCACCAACCTGGACCGGAAATCTGTGCAGCTGCGGCTCGGGTGCCCCATCAAGTCCATGTTCGAGCCCATCCGCGAGAACACCATGCTGGTGCTCAAGCAAGACCACAAGACCTTCTGCGCGCAGCTGCAGCCCAAGACGCTCAAGGACCGCATCAAGGCCGAGAAGTCGGGCGGTGCGCCGGCCAAGGGCGGCTTCCTTTCCAAAATCAAGGTGTTCAAGTGAGCCCGAGTGCCGGCTGCCGAGGCGGGGCGTCGCGAGTGCCCGTGAGCGCTCCGCTGGCGTGGAACTTTATATCTCTTTAAGACTCGGGGTAGCGACGGTCAACAATAATAACACAGCGAACCGCATGAACAGCTTGCGGACATGGCGACATGGCTCGCTCGCTCACCTCACTCACGATGCTCGTGACGCGGATGCTCCAGCTTGATGGCAATCTTCACGCTGCCAACGTCACCACCGACGCGAAAACCCATCGCTGGGAGTTGGGGACTGCCTCCAGGATGGGAGTCGATGCCGAGTCGGTGTCCAAGCGAAGCAGGACAGCGACATACCGTGCTGCTGGGGAGTGGACGCCCGGAGGAGGAGCACATGGAGAAGGTTGATGGCCATCTCTTCCCCGATAGCAACGCTTCAGTTCCCGCTATCCTTCGTCATCGCTGGGGTCCTCGTCGCTGAAGTATGCGGACGGCTTGCGAGTCCGCCGGACGGTGGCGGTCGGCGGAGCCGCCAGCGCTTCGCTATCGATCGAGGCCTTTGACGGATACGCCAGCAGCGACAGTGACAGATCCTCCTCTGAATCCAGTGGTGGCGCCCTGAATGTATTGCCATCACCAGCACGACCAAGGCATCGTTAGTCGGTCAAAGGAGCAGCAACAAACCCTCTCGCAGTGGCACGCACAGGAGGTTGGTGGCTCCCTCGGCGTTGAAGAAGTGCTTGAGCTCGTGCGGGTCGAACTTCTTCTTCTTCCTGGGCTTCTTGCTCGCCACCGGTTTGTCCCTCGCGCCGAGCACGTTGCGCGGGCAGTCGTACGAGACGTGGCCGTGCTCGCCGCACTCGAAGCAGCGCGTGGTCTTGGTGTACGTGCGCTTCTTGGCGAACTCTCTCGCGCGCCCGTTGTCCCGGCAGAGCGACACCGCCAGCGTCATCCCCTCGAGCGCCGTGCCGTCCATGCCGGCCACGGCGCGCGCGCAGTCCTCGGCTCGCGCGAACTGCACGAAGGCTACCCCGCGGCTGCGGCGCGTCAGCTTGTCGCGCAGCACCAGCACGCGCGCCAGCTTGCCGAACGGCGCGAACAGCTGCGCCACGTCGCTCGTCGTGTACGCGTACGGCAGCATCGACACGTACGCCGTCGTGCGCACCACGCCCGGCGCCTCCGTCGGCTTCCCCGGCACGGCCAGCACCTCACAACTTGCCGTCGCCTTCGTCTCCATATTGCGATAGAAACATCACTCGATCTGAAATACAGACCCGCCACTTTGACCCGGGTCAAAACAACCACCCACCCGCCGTCTTCGCAGTCTGATCTAAACTTGGATTTACTATGTTATCACCTCCGCTCCTACCCGCCGCGGGCCAGACCCGCCAACCCGTTGCACCCCGGGAATCCACGTCGTTCGCCATCGCAGTCGCCGATTCCAAGCGAGACAGGCGGTCGACGAGGCGGTCGACGAGGTGGTCGACGGCCGAGGACCGGAGCAGCCCGGCGAGGATGGACGCGATGGAGGCCAAGGTGCTGGCGCTGCGCAAGAAGATGCCGTCCAAGCGCGCGGTGGCGTCGTCGCTGGGCCAGTTCGTGCAGCAAAAGTCGGTCGCGGTGCTCTACACGCCGACCGAGGTGGAGCGCATCAAGGCCATGACCGACATGATCGCGCTGGCCACGAGCGAGTTCGAGAACGACGAGGACTGGGACCGCATCATCAAGGTTGTCGACGCGCTCAGCAGCGTGCGCAACCGCGCAGTGTAAGCTCACGTGTGGACGCGGCGGGCGGTGTGGCGTCCAACACACGGGGGACTGACATCACGAACATGTTTACGCCGCGGCAGGCTGAAGGAGTCGGTCCGGTTCATCCGGCTGCGGCTTATGGACCCGTCGCCGCGCGTCGTCGTCCTGGCGCTCACGCTGACCGAGTCGATCGTCAAGAACTGCGGGCCCCTTGTGCTCGCCGAGGTCGCGTCCGAGGGCTTCATGAGCGAGATGGAGGCGCTGCACAAGGTGAGTGTGCGCGCATTCCTGGTGCTGGGGATGGAGCGAGTACTTACTTGGCTACTGTGCGGACGTGTCCTGGTCTCGGGTGCAGTCGCACGCCAACAAGCGCGGGCGGGACAGCCTGGAGATTGCGGCGCGTGTACTGGACATGGTGCAAGCGTGGGGGGAGGCTTTCTTGCCGTACCGGGTACGCCCCATGCCCTCACTCCATCGCATGCCAGTCGGGTGCAATGCAGATCTAACTGTATGCTATCTACAGAACGAGTACCCCCTGTTTGTCGAGACGTACCACAACATGCGCAAGAAAGGCGTGGTGTTCCCCAAGCAGTACGATGAGACGAGAGCTCCCGTGCTGACGCCTCCGGCGCACGAGTCACCTACGACGGCGCCATTTGCGACAGGTTCCATCGGGCGGCGGATCGACACGTCATCCGTGTCGAGTTCGAGCAGCGGAATGGGCGGGCTGTCGCCTCAGGAGTTGTTCAGCCTGGCTTCCACTGTGTCAGAGATGTTCGAAGACATGCTGTACGAGGCGCAGAAGACCGACTCGGGCATAGAGATACGCGGAGTCATTGACGAGCTGGCGACACAAGCGCGAGAGCTGGCCCATCGAATGGAGGCCCTGATCCAAGTGGCCGTCAACGAGGACAGCGATGTGAGTTGCCTGCTATTGACACCTCGTAACTTTCGTAGCCATGCATGGGTGCTTAATAATGTGGATTTGTGTTGTCAGGATATCGGCAAGTACCTCGCGGTCAACGATAGTCTGAACCAAGCGCTCGAGACTTTTGACAAGCTGAAGACGCGCTCTCAGGAGGATAACCAAGAACACGAAGATCGACCAAAGGCAGCACCTGCGAAAAAGGAGAAGACAGCACAGCTGATTGATTTCTTCGACGACTCGTCCAGCATTCCGGCAGACAACCAGCGCGAAGATGACGACGATCCGTTCGCGGAGTTCGTGCGAGTGCGTGCAGGATCATTGACCAAGAGCAGCGACCGTGGGTCGATCGTTGAAGAAGCACCGCGAAAGAGCGCGTCTGTATCGGAAAAGCATCCTGTCCAGTCCAACCAAGAAGAAGAGGACGATCCGTTTGCCAGCTTTGTCGAGCAGCGAGTCCACAAGGTGATCGAACACAACGAACCTGCTGCAGAGACCAAGCCGACAACGAAGGAAATGGACCTGATTGACTTTGGCTTCGATGGTAAGTGCGGTCACAGAGATGGAGAACTGGTGTGTGACCATGACACTGACAATATCGTGCGATGGCAGATGCAGTGGCTCCTCAACCTGCACCAGTCTTCCACACCCCTCCTGTTTGCGACTTGACGCTCTCATCCTCTGGGTTCTCCGCGGCCCCGCTCGTCTCGTCGCTGCCTGGTATTCCACTCAGCGGAAGCGCAGTCGACGCGAACCCGTTTGGACTACTCGATCAGCCTACTCCAACTCCGAATCTCAGCTTCGCCGCCTCCGCTAGCACAACGAGTAGTCATTCCGCGGCTACTAACCCCTTCGACCTGCTCGACTTCACCCAGAAGGTAGCGCACTCGTTATTGTTCACAACGCCCGAGTTGCACCAAGCTGATGCTTCTGTGTGTTCAGGCAACCATTTCAGCGCCAGCCCCAGCGAGCAGCAACCCTTTCGACGTCATTACGAGCAACCCATCGCACACTGCTTCGTATTCGTCAGCAGCAGCACCACCACAGCAGCAACAGCAGCAGCAGCGATCCTGGGTCCCGAACAACTCCTTTAACCCGTTCGATCTGTAGTAATCCGGAGTGCGGTGCGTGGTAGAGCCCGCGCCGGTGAAGACGCGGAGAAGACGCGATGAAGATGAAGTGTGTCGACGTTGTGCATATAGATGCGTGTCGCGAACAAGCATCTGCACCCAAGATCTGCGACAAATGCGTTCGCAAGCACATCCAAAGCATGCATGGGTACGTTCATTTGAGCGCCACAACTCGGCCGCATTCAAGTGTTCACCATGAACCGCTAGCCGAATCAAAAGCCTCATCCACCAAGCACCCGGTCGTTCGCTCCTCCGCTTCCGCGTC
>JAADYF010000402.1:0-22618 GCA_023338175.1 Phytopythium delawarense
ATGCTTTTTTACCGAATACAGGCGATTTTACCTCCAATCGTGCATATGTAGGTACGAATGTTCCAAATACATATGTAGTCGAACATTAAAAAATCGAGAGAGGTTATTCAGAGCGGGAGACACGCTTGATCCAGTTTGAGAGGTATACGTTGCCTTCATCTAGTATATCAATCGATCATAAAAAATATTATATTAGAAAGTAGATAGGTTTTTTTTAAATGTAAAATACTTCTACTGAATTAAAATATTTTCTTTCGGGGACACCAAAACACTTTGTGTCCCCTGGGGACAAAACGACGACCGACCCCCAAAATGGCGTCTCACGACGGCAAGAAGCGCACACCCAAGTTCTCGGCCGCATGGCTGCCCAAGTACGGGCTGCGCGTGACGGCGCCGGACGCCGATGCGTCGTTGGAGGTCTCGTCGCTCTCGTGCCGCTTCTGCGAGGTCTTCGGGCGCACCGGGCGCGCCGACAGCGACGACGGCGCGCGCAAGCGCAAGCGCACGACGCGCGTCATGGTGTTCACGCCGCCCTGGCGCACCGAGCACATGCGGACGCACATGGTGGAGCAGCACGGGGCGTACTACGCGCGGTACAGCGCGCTGGGCGCGGCCGACAAGGACGTCTTCTTCTCCGCCCCCGTACTGCCGGCGTCGCCCGCGTTGCCCAAGGTCCTGCCAGTTACCAGGGTCACGGCCGACGTCCCCATCGCTCAAGCCTCCGGGCCGGAAGCCAGTGTTAGCGGCCCCGTTCCGAGCAACAGCATCGAATCGGTCGCATCCACAAGCGGGACGGAAGCTGCTGGCACGTCGGACAGCGTCGCAGTCGTCTCGCCGCCGCTGCCGTGCGCAGTCACCCCATCGATCACTGACACTCCGATGGCGATCGTAGACAGTTCGCCACCAGTCCAACCGACTTCCGTAGCGGTGACGCCGACTGCGAACGGCCTGGGCGTGTTCTCGGCACCGACGAGCGCCGCCACGGCCTTGTTGGTGTCGCAACAGCAGCAGCTGCACGCAAGCGTCGAGACGTATTACTCGAGCATTCAGCAAAAGCAGAAGCGAGCGGCGGGCGAGGCGCAGCGACTGGTTAGCGAACATATTCATGCCGCTGGGGTGCCGCGCGGGGTTGCCCAACTGCTGGAGAAGCTGCCAAGACCGGTCGTGGACAGCTTTTCGAGCTGCGGGTACCCCGTTCCGCTCGGCATCCGAGGGCTGCATGTGCTCGTCGTTGGCTGCGGCAGCGGTCGAGACGCTTACGTGGCCTCGCAGCTCGTAGGATTGGCGGGATCCGTCACGGCGATCGGACACGCTGAAGACCACCTGCAGCTCGCGCGCGAGCTTCTTGGGGGCTACAGCGCTCAGCTTGGCGTCGCATACCCGAACGTGCGCTTCATCAGCGCGTACAGCGAGTGCCTCGACCTCGCGGGGATCCCCGAGCGGTCTGTCGACGTTGTCATCGCCAATGGCACGCTGAGCGCCTCGCCGTTCAAAGAGAAGGTGCTGGAGCAAGCCTACCGCGCGCTTCGCACTGGCGGCGAGCTGTGTCTGTGCGACGTGTTCGCGTCCCGGCGACTGGAGGACACCGCTCGAACGCACGAGCTTCTCCGCGGCGAGTGGCTGGGCGGCGCGTTGTATACGGAAGACTTCACGCGTCTGTGCCGCCAGACGGGCTTTGGCGAACCCCGCCCGCTGCATGCCGTTCCCATTGACACGTCTCGGAGCGAGACGATCGCTGCGCTGGTCGGGAAGACGCGGCTCGACTGCGCCACCTTCCGCTGCTTCAAGGTGGCCAACATGGAGAGCGGGCCGAGGGAAGAGGACTACGGACAGGTGGCCACGTACAGGGGCTCGATCGCCGAGTACCCGTTCGAGTACACGCTGGACGCGTCGCACGCGTTCGAGAAGGGCCGGCCCGTGCGTGTGGGCGGTAACACGGCCGCGATCCTGCTCGAGTCGTGGCTCAGCAGGCACTTTTCGGTCTCTGGCGACCGGACCGTGCACTTCGGGCCGTTCGACGAGCGACTCGCGTGTGGCCGGAGGGCGGACCGAGGCGCTCACGCGGGTGGTTTGTCGTCGTCACTGGGGCCCACTGCCGCCCCCTCGAACGCATGAAGCAGTGGTATGTCCGTCGCCGGGCTGCTGCGGTAGTAAGTGGGTCGGATTGTTGTGGTGGTGCACCTTGAGTAGTGGCAGTGGCTGTGTACCCAAACGGGCGATGGGTACACAAAGGTAGCGAGTTGTTGACTGGAAGAATGTATTGCCAGGTTCAGCTACTTCCGATTGGTTGGAATGCGGCGTGTTTTCCAGCGACCCACCGTCGATTCCTTACAAAACACCAGTTCGACGAAGATTTGGCTGCGAATTCTTGCCCCATTTATAGCGAACCGCAGCGCTGTATTTCTTCTTTTCCGCTCTCCGATTGGCAGAAACACCGCCCCCAGGAAACGGAAAGCGGCACTCTTCTCGCAAAGGACACGGAGCCATCGACGATCACTCTGCCTTCCGCATACAAACGCCAAGACCAAGCAAGGAGCAGCAGCATGGCGGACGAGCGCGTCGGCCTCGGCCTCGGCGTCAGCGGCTTGGGCCACCTGGGCGGCGACGGCGGCATGCTGGGCGCGTCCTCGCCCTCGGCGTCGCTGCTGCGCCCGTTCCTGGACGCGCCGACGGACGCCGCCAACCTGCGCAAGCGCCGGATGGACGTGCGCAGCAACGGCGGCGGCGGCCTGTCGCCTGCGCTCGCGCGGGGCTCGTCCGCGCCCGGGATGCTGGACAAGGCCTCAGCGGGCGGCCTGGACTCGCCATCGCTGCTCGGGCGCGCGCCCGGCGCGGCCGGCGTTCCGTCGCTGCAGCTCTTCTCGGCCAGCGCGCCGTCGAACGCGCGCATGTCGACGGCCACCTTCTCGCCGGCGTTGGGCGGCCGCGGCGCGCGGGACCCGGAGCAGGAGCCCGAGTTCATCGACCACGGGGCGAGGCTGTTCAAGCGGTCGCGGACCGCCGCCGCGACGCCCTTTGAGCACCTCGTGGCGACGCCCAACGGCAACGCCGGCAGCGGAGACAAGTACCCGCTCCTGTCGGCGTCGCGGACCGCGCTGCAGGCGGCCAGCCGCGAGGACGGCGCCGGCGAGCTGGGCCTGACGCGCGAGGAGCAGTTCGAGGCGCTCAAGGAGGACTCGCAGAACCTCATGGAGGTGCTGTCCATCTCGCAGCAGAACACGCAGGAGTGCACGCAGACGATGGAGGAGAGCCCGAGCATGTGCGTCATCCGGCTCGTGCTGCACCCGGATGTGGAGCGCCAGCTCACGGCGTACCAGAAGAACGCGCTCATCAAGAATGGGCTCTACCGCATCGAGATGCAGCTGCTCAACTCGCGCACCACGCTCGGACGCGACAGCTACACGTCCATTTTCGACAAGAAGACGTCGTCCATCGACCCGATCAAGCTCAGCCGGCAGCACTGCACGATCGAGTGCTCCCTCGACCCGAACACGCACCACTACGCCGTGTACATCACGGACAAGAGCACCAACGGCATCCGCATCAACGGCCGGCAGGTGGACCGCGGCAAGAAGTACAAGCTCGAGGACGGACAGAAGATCACGCTCTTGTCCTCGCGGCACGGCAATGTGCTGCTCGGCTACGTCGTGGAAGACCCGCACGTTCGTGGTGCCGAGATCCACGGCACGCAAAACAACCGCCAGCGCGAGAACAACTCGCACGCTACTGGCATCAGCCTCCCCCCGGAGTCGCAGGAGCGCTCGCAGGTGGGCCGCAACTTCCAAGAGTACACGCTCGGCGTCCTCTTCTCCGCGCCGCTCGTCGGCAAGGACATCCAGGGACGGTATCACCCGATCGCAGAGCTGGACGTCAAGCGCGAGTACTCGATCCTGCAGCAGAGCCTGATCGAAGCGTCCAAGTACGCCAAGCGGCCAGCCGACGACGACGCGGCGGCTGCGAATGCAGAGCTGCGCATGTTCAACGGCAGCAAGAAGATCTTCTTTTGCCCGCGCCAGATCAGCGTGTGCGCCAAGTTCGCCAACACGGAGAACTTCCGCACGATGGTGACGATCGGGTGCCGCGCGCTTCACTTCTCTGGACACGGCGACGAGAAGCACCTGTACTTTGAGGACGGCATGGGGCTCGTGCACCCAATCCCGCACGACAGCTTGCAGGAGCTGTTCACGGCCGGCGGCGGCAGTGAAGACTCGCCGCTACGCCTCGCGTTCGTGTCGGCGTGTTCGTCGGCGCCTCTCGCGAACGCGTTTGTCGCGTGTGGCATCCCGCACGTCATTGGCGTCAAGACGAACCAGAAGATCGAGGACTACGCTGCTATCGAGTTCACTCGTTCCTTCTACCTGGCGCTCGCGACAGGCAAGTCGGTCGGCGCCAGCTTCACGATCGCGCAGCAGTCAGTGGCTAAGTCGCCCAACATCCGCGGACCGGACGCGGTTGCCGAGAAGTTCTTGCTCTTGCCGGAGGACGGCGACCACTCGGAGGTCATTTTCCCCCTGGCCGCAGTGGAAGCGCAGAACACGGTGGATCTCGGCGCGTTCAAGCCGAAGCGGTACCCGAAGCTGTGGTTCGACGACCTGCCTGCAATCTGCCAGGGCTTCTGCAACCGCGCGACCGAAGTGTACAAGATCTGCCTTGCGCTGATGCTGACACAGACCCGCATCACCCGGCTGGTCACGATCACTGGCGAAGAAGGGATCGGCAAGACGGCCGTCGCGTATGCTGTGGCCAATTACGTGGGTCCGCGGATCACGTCGGAGGGCGGCGTCAAGTTCATCTCGGTCGTCAAGCTCGCGCAGGAAGAGGCCGACAAGCAAGCAGACATGGCGCGGCGCCACATTAACATTGGCACGGTGGTGAACCGCGTGCTGAGCCGCCTCGAGACGATCTTGGCGGACCATTTGCGCAAGCACCGGCAGCGCATCGAGTTCAACGCGCAGCAAATGTTGGTGGTGCTGGACGGCTGCGACTGCCTGCTGCGAGACGCGCGGCGCGACCGGTTCCGGTCGTTCCTGTCGGAGGTGCTCACGAACAACCCGTGCCTGAAGATCGTGCTCACGTCGCGCACCGCCATCAGCACGGACGGCGCGGTCGCCGGCCATGGCGAGCGCGTCTACCCTCTGAACCGCTTCAACGCCAAGATGTCGACCAAGATGCTCGTGAGCCTCGTGAGCCGGCCCATTCGCCTGGAGGAGCTCACCCGGTCCCGCATGCCCCAGTCGACCGACAAGCTCGAGCTCATCGCGTCCCACCCGGCTCTGCTCGCGACCTGCGGCATCCCGAAGCGCATCGCCGACCTGGGCGGCAAGCTGAACGAGATGACCATGGACTCGATCTCTGTCGACGACGCCTCCATGGGCGACGAGCAGTGATCGCCACCGAGCTCAAGGGACAACAGGTAACATCACAATACATGGGTTTCGCAGTGCCTGGGATCACTTGCTCTCACTATGCCAGGAGATCCGCCGGTTGTGGAGGCTACCCAAGAATTGAAGCCGGCTCGGATGGCGCTCCCAAGCAGCAACGATGCGGTGGAGCGCGCCGTGCTCGGGCTGTGCGACGCCCTCTCGGGCTGCGTGGCGCTCGAGCCGTCGTCGTCTTGCAATGCCGGGATCGGGCTCTGCTCGGGGCTTCGACCGGTGCCGCGGATCGTCGTGCGCTTCGCTAGTGACAGTCACGCGAGCCGAGGCGAAAGACCCGAGCAGCTGAGCCTCGTGCTGCGCCGCCTCGAGGCTGTTGGTGCGCTGAGCGCCGTGGCGGTGTGCCGAGCCTTCACATGGCGCCGCAACCCGCTGTTCTGGCTGCGCGTGCTGCAGCACTGCTGCCAGGTGCGCCACTGCGGCGAGTACTTCGACCCGCGTGCCATCTCGTGCGCCGACGCCATGGCCCCCGCAGCTGCTGCGGACCCCCGTGAAGCGCCGGCGTGTGCGCGTTCCCAGGCAGATCCGCGAGCTCGAAGGGCCGGGAACCAGCGCGCAGCGGTCGCGACGTTCGTGTGGCAGCAAGAAGAAGGCAGCGAGCGCACATACAGCGCGCAGGAGTGCGAGATGCCGAGCTTCCTGCTCGACTTCTCATACATTGATCTAGCGCCGGAGGTGCTGAGCGCGCTCCGGCGCTTCCTGATGGCGAGGGCCAAGGCGCGGAAGCCAGCGTGGCGCTTCAGCTACATCAAGGCCGTCAACCTGCTGGGCTGCGTGGCGCGACCAAAGCGCGTGCTTTCAGTCAAGATCGCGCTGTGCTTCAACCAGTGCCGCCTCCAAGAAGGTGTGACGTTGGCTGCGCTGCGTGACTTGCTCAGTGATGTGAACCAGCGGCACGAGCGTAGCCGCGCGGCTGTGTGCACGCACTCGCGCTTCGTGCCGACGGCAACTCCGAAGCACAGTCCTCCTCATGTCCAAGCGGAAGTTGCTGCACCTACAGAGTGGGAGTGGTTGTCGTTCGCAGTGACCCACTTGGACGTGAGCGGCTCGTCACTTGGGAGCAAGGACTTCAAGCGACTTGCCGACATCGTCGCTCGCTCTCAGGGCTCTCCGCTGCGCGAGCTGGTCTTGAACCAAGTGTTCGTCGGGGTATCGTCCCCTCAGCTTCTCCCCGCGTTTGCGAATTTGATGTCGGAGTGCTTCCGGCCGTCGACAGCACTGCTCCAACGTCCTGGTGATACCGGTGACGAGCACAGTGAGCAAGAAGGCGGACACACAGCGCGCCAACGGACGATTCGGCATCTCTCACTCGACTCCAACTCCCTGGCGGAGTTCCACCTCGCGTCGCTCTTCACATCAATCTACTACGGCAGCACCAGCAACCAACGCATCACCACCGACGGCACAGCCAGCGTACTCTCCAGTAGTGGTGCCCGCGAGCTGTCCCTTCAGAACGGGTTTCGTGGATTCCAGAGCGACCCGACACGTCCGTGGCTGTGGTTGGCGTTCGGCATTTACCACGTGCAGTCGCAGTCGCAGATCACGCACCTCAACATATCGAGGAACGTACTGCGACCAGAGGCTGTCCGAGCTGCCAAGATGCTCCTGGACTTGTCGTTGACGCCCTACGCCGAAGCGTTTTCAAGCAAGAAAAGCAGCAGCAAGCGTCGGGGCCGCAGCAACAGCAGCTCGGAGGAACACAAGCCCTCGCCAATGAGTTGCCAGCGCGCGTTGCTAGCTGCCGACACAATTATGTGGCCTTCGCCCGAACAAAAGGCCGGGAAGACCAGCGCAAGTGCAACCGCAGCTCATCAGCACCCGCAGCTCAAGACGAATGATGCCTGCTGGTGTCACGTGCTGTCGTTCGGCCCTCGGTGGACCTGCTTGCTCGTCCCAGGATTTGGACGACTTTGGGCCAAATCGGAGAAGATCCTGCGTGTGAGCGTACCACCCGAGGTAGACCTCGACGCCAAGAGAGTCGAGCACTCCAAGCTGACCAAGCTCGACATGAACGCAATGCTCAGCGGCGAGGAGGACGTCGCGGTACGAGGCGCGCTGATCCCGTGGATTCAGCTCGTTGGTCGTCCGCTGTTGGCTCTGCATCTCCGATCCAACGTGCTACTTGAGTCGGACCTCGCGGTGATCTTGCAGAGTTGTCCGTCCCTGACGCTGCTGGATGTGGAAGACTGCGCGCTGCCAGGGATCCGACCGATCATTGCCGGGTACACTGACGGATCCTGCCGTGTTGAAACGCTGAACCTGGTCGAGAACAAGTTTCCCACCCGTGATATCGTGGACCTGAGTCGGAAACTGAGGGGCAGTCACGACTCTCGAGGCGACAGACCACCGGCACTAATCCCAGCAGCAGTGCCGCCGCTCGCGGTTCTCCACCTTGAGCTCAACTCGCTTGAGCGAGTCAGCTATAAGGCTTTGCTGCGCGTCATGACAAGCGGCAACAAGACACTTCGGCTGCTGTCACTCGACAAGGCGCACGTCGCGGACAGAGAGCTGGAGTATCGTCTCTCACAGTGCGACGGAGAGGCTCTCGGCCTGCACCCGCTGTCACCGAGCCACCGCGCCGCGCTTTTGAGCGTCGTGCAGTCCATCCCAAGCGCTCAACACTGCGACGGCTCTGTGCTCTCGCTCATCGCCGGATTCGCCGCCGAGAGCGTTCAGCGACAGGTAGTGTGGAGGTGAAGCTCAGCCATGGTTGGCTGCGCGAAGATCAAACGACTCCAGGGCAGGTGACCCGTTGCCGTGCAGCCAGGTGAGCTGTGCATCTCCCCTCGCTTCTTTCATTGTTCGTCAAGATGACAGACAGCACCGGTCAAATCTACTTCATGTGGTGCATTGGTTACTGTTGCTATCACGGCATCGGACACTCCGACAGCTTGCGCTGCTTTGCACTTGCCCTGCATTTCTCTGACTTACAGCAACGCGCCAGTGACCGTGAGGGCCACCGCAATCGTGGCGCTGACAGCAGTCGTCACCGCCACCGCTCCGCCAGTCGACGCCGACGAATCAGTTGACGACGACGAACTCGACGTCGCCGAATCCGACGGCGAGCCATCGTCCGTGCCGACGTCGACACCACCCGTCGAGTTGCTCGAGTCCGACGCGGCCGAGGACGAACCCACGGTGGCATCCCCCGTGCTGGATCCAGCGCTGATCGCCACGCCGTTGGCGGTGCAGTACGCGACGACGGGGTCGATGAGCTGGCTGCGCAGCAACAGCTTCGCGCCGATCGGCAGCGTGCAGTCGGCCGGGTCAGTCGCCAGCACGGCCTCCAGCAGCGAGACGCACGCGTCGCTGCCGCACAGACTGGCCATCTGCTCTTCGGTCGGCGCGCTCGTGAGTGTTGTGAGCGAGACGCCCGACTCGGTGCCGCACGTGGCCGTGTTGGGGTTCTGGATCAGCGACTGGAGCGCCGACACGTCGCAGTCTGCGGCGTTCGCGACGGCAATCACGAGGCTCGCGACGATGGCAGCAAACGACTTCATACTTGACAGGAGTGGAGGATGGTCGGGAGCTTGGGGCTCGGAGTGGCTGGGACTGGCTGCTCGTCCAGGCTGAGACTGGCAAGTTGGGGAATGAGCGGTCAGGCGGCGGAGGCGGAGGCGGCGCCGGCTGGAGGCAGAGGGTGAGAGAGGGAGAGGCTGACCGACAGGTCGACAACGGAGAAGAAACGCTCCGGAATCTGCGGGAGCGGTCGCAATGAGACTGGTCGTGGGCGACAACCGTCCATGTATGAGAGAGAGATGGAGGGCGGAAGATTTCGGGCGGTTGCTGAACCGCTCGCTGAACCGGTTGACGTCTTCAAGGTCATTGAAGTGACAGAAGTTGTATTTATTGGTCGATCTCGGTGGCCCTTTCGCCGAGAACGGGCACACAAGCGCTGACTATAGATACAACGTGTGGTAATAAAACGACTTTCAAACAGCAAAGATGCACGAGATAGCGGCCCAACGACCCGCATCGGCTTGTTCCTGACGCCACTCGACCCACCGGTTCCTACCGACGGCGCTGTGACGCCGCGTGACTGGCTTCCGAGGCCTCAGACGGATGTGCACAAGGCTCACGGCCGTCCTTGTTGCATGCGCTCGTGCGTTGTAACAGTTCGGAGTCGGTCTCATCATCCCGCTACTCACGATTGACCAAGACATCTCTCTGACAGATCAACGCGAGCAGGCGAAGGTTCTCGTGTGGTGGTCGTATAAATTCATGGCCTTCGAACCTCTCGCGCGCCTCTAACATTCCTTAGCACACGTCCATGGGGGTGGGCCCCGCGCCGGTGCCCGATGTGCGGTCCACAGGCTGGAAATAGATGCCGCACCAGGCCTCGGTGCGGTTGCGCTTGAACTGCATGTCCGGGTCGTACCCGCCCGCGCGCTGCTGGTCGCGGCGCAGCTTCTTGGACTCGTTCACGCCGAAGGTCGGCCCGCGCTTGCCGCCGGGCACGGGCACAGGCTGCGGGCCGCCGATCACGCCCGGCTGGAAGCCCATCATGGCCGCCTCCATCTCGGCCGTCACGGCCTGGTCGATCGGGATGGCCGTGGTCGTGGTCCGCAGCTTGGCCACGTCGCCCTCGTCGCGCTCGCCCAGCGCCACCTCCATGAGCTGCGCCTTCTGCAGCTGCAGGTCCGCCTCGAACTGCATGTCCTCCTTCTGCTGGAGCATGCGCCGCTCCTCGGCCAGCCGCTGCTGTTCGCCGATCAGCTGCGCGATACGCCGCTCCTCGTCCGCCTTCTTGGCGTCGTTGGTCGCGATCGCGATCGCGTTCTCGGCGCGGTACTGCTTCCACTGCTTCTGCGCCGCCGCCTTCTCCTCGTCCGAGCCGTACACCAGGTCAAAGACTGCGCAGCACGTGTCCGTCAGTGACCAGAGGTGCTATAGCTGCAAGTGCATGCCAGGTAGAAACGCGGCCACGCACTCAGGTTCTCGAGCGTCTCGAGGTAGTCGTTGTACTCGTCCAGCGTGTCGAAGTCCTCCTCCGTCTTGTTGTAGCTGCCATCAAACACCACGGGCGTCGTGAGGACCACAAGCAGCATACAAACACGCACAAGGAGGCCACTTGACGCACTCCTTGACGACCTTCTTGCGCATGGACGTCTCCTTGGCAAAGTTGAGCTCCTCGATCGTCTTGTCCTGCAGCTGCGACTTCTTGACAGGCTTCTGGCACGCCGGGCACGGGATCTCGCGGTGATGCTGGAACTCGCGCTTGATGCAGTGGTCGCAGCTGGCGAGGCGAGCGGCACGAGCGTCAGGTCAGCTCGCCGCCGCACTCTTTCTCCGTGGGAGGGCGTTGTTTCACAGCAGCCGTCGACGAGCGCGTCGCGAGAATGGCAGGAAGAACAACGGCAGGGACGTACAAGCGGTGGCCGCACTTGGAGATGAGCATCTTCATCTTGGTGTTGAGGTAGTTGCTGTCGTCGTCCACGGACGTGCCGCACACGCAGCAGCGCAGCGCCAGCTCCTCCGCCTCGTCCATCGCCACCGCCATCATCTCGCTTCCCCCGCGCTCGGCACTTTTGCAGTGTAACCCCGCCCCGCTGTGAGCAGCTCCCGAATTCATTGCTACAGGTTCGTTCACTTTGATTTAGGTAAGGATAATGTCCGTTCATAATACCATTTTAAGAGTAGTATCCATTAAGACGAGTGTAACCGCACTTTTGGCGTCCTCAACGAGGGTGACCCACAAGATCGATCGAGCATCCCACGACCGGATCGAGACAATGGACGAGGTGGCGCGCGCGTTGGCGATGCTGGCGCAGCTGGAGGGCGGCGCGGACGCGGCGGGTGACGTCCCGGAGCAGCTGACACGCTTCTCCGTGTGCTCGCCGTCGCCGTTGGCGCCCGAGCGCGTCCAGGTCGTCGCGGGGCGGGCGGACGCGCCGGCCTTCGCGCTGCCGCGCGTCGGGGTGGCGTCCCCTTTGATCGACCCGGCGCGCGTCCGGCAGCGGCTGCAGCGCGCGGCGTCCCCGCAGTTCGCACTCGAGCGCGTCGGCGCCTTCCCGGACGGCCAGCGCAGCTTCCTGTTTGCGTCGGGAGCGCCAGCGCCGAGCCGCACGCTGGCGCAGATGCCCATGAGCGCGCCGAGGGCGGAGCTTGTGCCGCAGCGCACCAACATGGTGCTCAAGCCGCTGGAGCTGCAGTACGAGCTGCGAGCGATTGATGCGGAGCGGACCGGCGTGGACGCCGGCTTCTCGAGCGCGCTGACCAAGCAGGACGAGTACGCGCGCGGCAAGATGAGCAACAAGCCGTTCGCGCCAGGCGGGGACACGCTCGCGACGCCCTCGGACGCTGCGGAGGAGACGCCGGTTGGTGTGGGCATCGACGCCTTCCGGGAGAAGATGGCGACGTCGGCAGTCGAGCAGCAGCGCAACGCGCTGGCGCTCACGGACGACGCCTCGCTGCTGGCGGACGAGGTGCGGCGCGTCGTTGATCGGCTACGACCACCACCATGGACAGCCAGAAGTCTAACGTGGTGCATTGGCAATGGCGTCAGGCGCTACTGGACGCGCTGGTGGTGGACCTGCCGACGACTCTAGGGCAGAGCTTGGGCGTCACTGACGCGCAGACCATCGAGCGCTTCCATGCAGACAGGAAGACTCGTGAAGAGGGGCAAGACGCGCAGGTTGTACCGCAAGACGAGGTCGAGACGGTTGGCGCGAACCCGTCGGGGCTGCTCAAACCCTACTTTGAGGTCGCGGGGGACGCGGCGCACGTGGCGGCGATCCGCAGCCTCGTGCTGGATGAGAAGGCGGCGAGCGCGATGCGTGCGACGGGCAGCGAGAGCGCCACCGTGGGCTTGGACCAGCTGCTGCGCGACCTGGAGGACGACGGAGACCTCGCCGAGCTGGGCTTCAGCGTCTCTCAGATCGATGACGAAGACGAAGACGAAGACGAAGACGAGTCGGCGCCAGGCAGCACTGAGGTAGACGAGGACAACGAGAGCGCGGGGGAAGCGCCGACTCCCTCGGCTCTGGGCGTCCAGACGAGTGAGGAGGAGTCCAAGTCAAATGTCGAGCCGGAGGTGGAGCTGGAAGCGCTTCTGAATGATAACTCGGCCGCCTCGCGCGTGAAGAAAGTGGTAGACGCGTCGGGGAGCGGGACGTCGACCGAGTGGGCGAGCATCGCGAGCGTGGACGTGCGCAACTTCCACGAAAAGGTGCCGGAGATGGCGATCCACTACGACTTTGAGCTGGACGTGTTCCAGAAGGAGTGCGTGGTCCACCTGGAGCGCCACGAGTGCGTGTTCGTCGCGGCGCACACGTCGGCGGGCAAGACGGTGGTGGCCGAGTACGCAATCGCCATGACCCAAAAGCACATGACGCGCACGATCTACACGTCGCCGATCAAGGCGCTGTCGAACCAGAAGTACCGCGACTTCCGCTCCAAGTTCGGCGCCGACAACGTGGGCCTCATCACGGGAGACGTAAGCATCAACCCGGAGGCGAGCTGCCTCGTCATGACGACCGAGATCCTGCGCTCCATGCTGTACCGCGGCGCGGACGTGATCCGCGACATTGAGTGGGTCATCTTCGACGAGATCCACTACATCAACGACAGCGAGCGCGGTGTGGTCTGGGAAGAAGTCATCATCATGCTGCCCGAGCACATCGGCATGGTGTTCCTGTCGGCGACGACGCCCAACCACCTCGAGTTCTCGGACTGGATCGGTCGCACCAAGAAGAAGAAGATCCACGTCATCTCGACCTTGAAGCGTCCCGTGCCGCTGCAGCACTTCCTGTACGCCGGGAAGGAACTCTTCAAGCTGTACGACGCCTCGAATGGGTATCTCGCCGGTGCATACACGAGCGCCAAGAACAAGCTCTTCCCTCCGCCCGACAAGACGAAGACGAGCTCCAGTGGTGGTGGACGTGCCGGCCGCGGCGGTCGTGGAGGAGCACCGGCGCGCGGAGGCGGCAGTATGGCCAACGCTCGGTCGCTCCGAACGTCCGGAGGTGACCAGAGCGAGTGGACCAAGCTGATCCAGAACCTGAAGGACAAGGCGCTGCTCCCCGTCGTGGTCTTCGCGTTCAGCAAGCGGCTGTGCGAGGAGAGCGCGAGCAAGCTCAGCAAGCTCGACCTGAGCACGCCGTCGGAGCGGTCGGAGATCCATTTGTTCCTGGAGGCGAGCATCCAGCGGCTGCAAGGCTCGGACCGCGAGCTGCCGCAGGTGCTGACGATGAAGGAGATGCTCAAGCGCGGCATCGGCGTGCACCACGGCGGGCTGCTGCCGATCATCAAGGAGATGGTCGAGATCCTCTTCGGCCGTGGGCTTGTCAAGGTGCTCTTCTCCACCGAGACGTTCGCCATGGGCGTCAACATGCCGGCGCGCACGGTTGTGTTCAACGGCATCCGCAAGCATGACGGCAAGGGCTTCCGTGACCTGTTGCCTGGCGAGTACACGCAGATGGCGGGGCGTGCTGGTCGGCGCGGGCTCGACGCCGTCGGCACCGTCATCATCGCGTGCTGGAACGATGTGCCGGAGCCGACGTCGCTGCGCACCATGCTGGCGGGCAAGGCGACGACGCTGACGAGTCAGTTCCGCCTGACGTACAACATGATCCTCAACCTGCTGCGCGTCGAAGTGCTGACGGTCGAGGACATGATGAAGCGCTCGTTCTCCGAGTTCCACACGCAGAAAGCGCTGGCGTCGCGCAAGATCCCGCAGCTCATTGCGCGCGGACGCAAGCTCGTGGGCAAGCTGGAGCAAGCGCTCGTGGACGAGTTTCCGCATCTGCAGGAGACGGGCGAGCTTGAGCTGCTCCGCGAGTTCTTCGAGCTGCAGCGCCAGAAGCGCGAGCTGGAGAAGCAGCTGACGGCGTGGGTGCTCACGAACGACGTGCAGGCGGCCAAGGCGGCGATTGCGCCGGGTCGGGTCGTGGCACTCAACGTGAAGGGCCTCAAGGCGAGTCACCCGCTCGGCCTGGTCGTGCGGACGAACGCGCTGAGCGGCGACGCCAGCGGTGGCGGGACGACGAACCGCTCGAAAATGTCGTTCGACAGCTACCAGTCGGCCGACTCGACCGCTGTGGGCGACGACAAGCGCGTGTTCAAGACGATCACAGTCATCTGTCTGTGTCCCGAGGACTTCACGCCGCCCAAGCCCGATCCGGTCGCCACACCTTCCGCGGAGAAGAGCGCGTTTGGGCGGCCGCTTGGGGCCGGCAGCGCGTTCGGAGCGCCGCTGCGGAGCAAGCGCGAGGAAGACGACGCGCTCATGTTTGGCCGCAGCTCCGGGAAGAAGAGCGGCAGCAAGCGCGACAACAAGGACGCCGCCGAGCTTGAGACGCAGACCACCGGGTCGCTCGTGGGCCGCACGTACGCGGTGCTGGACCTGCCGGAGAGCTGCATCGAGAGCGTGACGGCACTCGTGGCGACCGCGGTGAACACCAAGACGCTGGTGGCCACGTCGTCCAAGAAGGAGCTCGCGAGCGCCGTCGAGTTCCTCGCGGGCCTCGACAGCCAGACGGGCGAGACGCTGCACGCGAGCCTCCCGCTGGTCGACATTGTCGGCGAGCTGCGCGTGAACGACCTGGGGGTGGCCACGGGCTATGGCCGCTGGCAGGACCTGTACTCGATCGTGCAGCGGCATCCGTGCGCCTCGGCGGCCGGCGGGGCGGCGGCGTCGTCTTCCCAGCGCGGCCGCGTGCTGGGCAAGCTCGACAAGCTGTTCAAGCTCAAGCAGTACGTGGCGCGCATGACGCGCGAGCTGTCGAACGACTCGCTGTCGCTGTTCCCGGACTTCCAGCAGCGGCTGAGCGTGCTCAAGCGGCTCGGGTACATCTCGGAGGACGGCGTGGTGCAGGTCAAGGGCCGCGTGGCCTGCGAGATCAACACGTGCGAGGAGATCGTGCTGACGGAGATGATCTTCGAGAACGTGCTGGCGGCGCTCGAGCCGGAAGAGATCGTCGCGGTGCTGTCGGCGCTCATCTTTCAGGAGAAGAGTCAGTCGGAGCCGACACTCACGCCGCGGCTCGAGGCCGCGCGCGACACGGTGCACAAGATCGCCGAGTCGCTCGGCGTCATCCAGCTCGAGCAGCGCCTGGACATCGACCCGGCCGTGTTCTGCAAGGGAGCGCTCAACTTCGGGCTGGCCGAGGTCGTGTACGAGTGGGCCCGCGGCATGCCGTTCAAGCAGCTGTGCGAGCTCACGGACGTGCAGGAGGGCTCGATCGTGCGCTGCATCACGCGCCTGGACGAGGTCTGCCGCGAGGTGCGCAACGCCGCGCGCGTCGTGGGCGACCCGGGCCTCTTCCGCAAGATGGAGGTCGCCTCCGAGGCCATCAAGCGCGACGTCGTCTTCGCCAGCAGCCTCTACCTGGCCTAGCCGTGCGAGCAGGTGTGAGCGTGAGCATGGACGTATGCTTGCCGTCAACTTGGTGCGATGACAACACCGCCATCTACAGTCCTCTATGTATACTTGAAGTGCTTCACGTCCATCGTCTCTGGCTGTCCTGGTCAGTCGAAGTGCATGTGGATGCCGCCCTCGACCGCGTCCTTCTTCTTCTTCTGCTTCTTGGACTTCTTGAGCTTGGCGATCGGGACATCGTCAGTGTCGTCTTGAGCCGCCACCGACGTCGACAGCGATGGCGATGGCTCCGAGTCCGCGGCGGCGTCACCCCCAGCGCGGTCTAACAGCCGGATGGACTGCTGGCAGTTCTGCAGGTACTCCTTGGCCATGGTCCTGCGGCGCGACGAGAGCGGCACGTCCGAGCAGTCGATGAGCACCTTGAGCAGGCCCTCGAGGCAGACCAGTCGGTCTCGGCGGCGTGCAGCGTCCGCCAGCTTCTCGACGTGCTCGACCATGGTGAACAGCGCCACCGTCAGCGACGTGCAGTCGTCGTACGCGAACTCGCTCGACAGCGCGCCGACGACGTCCACGAGCCGCTTGAGGTTGGCGTCGAAGGCTGCCAACTCGAACTCGCGCTCGCTCGCCTGCTTGATCTCTCGCGCGCACCGCGCCAGCGTCGCGCGCACCTCGTGGATCGCCAAGCGCGGGCCGATCGTTGGCTCGGGCGTGGCCGCGCGCTCGACCTCCTGCAGCCTCCGCTTCTTGCTCTTGCTCTTGCTCTTGCTCTTGTTGCTGGGTGCCTCCTCCCTGTCCTTCCGCCGTGCTTCCTTCCGCTCGCGCTTGGCCAGCAGCGCCGCTACTTCCTCTCCCAACTCCCTGCCGTCATGGGAACCAGTCAGTCCGAGTGCCAAGGCGATGCGATGCTGCGTCAAGCAGCGGCCGACGCACCTGCACACTGGCGCCAAGTGCGGCCGCGTGCGCGCCGCCGTCTCGAGCTGGCCAGCCAGCCGCGCGACGATCTCGCGGCCCTGCGCCAGCGCCGCGTCTTTGGCGAGCCACGCGCGCTGCACGGCCGGCAGCACGACGCGCTCCTTGAGTCGCTCGCGCCAGAACCCGGCGTGCTTGGCGTCCTCCCGCTCCGGTAGCAGCGCCAGGAACCTGCGCACGAGCCGTGCGGCCTGTTTGGCCGCCTTTGCGCTCACCGGTGCGTCTGCCAGCAGCGCGTCCAGCTCGTGCACCACGGCGCGTGCGTCGGCCCGCCGGCGCTTGCCGTCGTCCTCCTGGTCGTCCTCGCCGACGCTCGTCTTGCGCTGCCTCCTGGCGGCCTCCGCGATCCCATTGAGCGCTGAGAGACATCCAGCCGCGCGCTGCTGCAGCGCCTCGAGCTCCGCCAGCAGCGTCTGCACGGACGGAGAGGCCACGCGCGTGGCGCCGCCGCCAGGCACGGACGCCTCGATCTGCCGCGTCGCGTCCTCCACCTGCCGCGCCTGCGCCAGCGCCGCCGCACACGCTTGCAGCCGCCCGCGCGCAGCCTCCAGATCCTCCTCGAGCGCCGACGCGCAGTACTCGCGCCGCGTGGGCGCGTCCAGGCGCGCCAGGATGCGCCGGAAGCCGCCGACGACCTCGGGTCCTGGCGTCATGTTGGCCAGTAATAGGTTGGGAAGTGTGGGGAGATCATCAGTTACCGACAGTGTCTGGATATTACATTAGGGAAACATCACCAATCGTGTCGGCTACTGACAGTGTCGACGGAAATCAAAATAGACGAACTTGACAGTAAATGTCGTCGCACTCCGAAACTTGGCCTGGTTGAACCGAAGAAGTGTATGCTGTCTATTGATGCGCATGGAGATGGATGTAGATACAGAGATGTGGCGGTGGCGGGTCGGATCGCCTTGGGCTGATGATAGCTCTAGCTGGAGCGGGAGACGGTCACGCGGATGGTCTTGCCGTTGAACGGGTAGCCGTTCATGCGCAGCGCGAGCGACATGCCCTCGAAGTCGGCGAACTTGACGACGGCCACGCCCACGGTGCTGCCGTCGTCCATCGTGGGCATGCGTACCGACTCGACCTTGCCGGCGATGCCGAAGAACGACTCGACGTCGCCCGCCTTAGTGCCCCACGGCAGGTCCGACACGTACACCTCGCACGTCACGCTGGGCGACCCATTGGACGCCGCCACTGCTGCCGACAGCTCGGCAAGCCGCTCCGATTTGACCACCATTGCGTCCTCCACGCCGTCTCCCACCCGCTGACGCTTGGACGGCGGCTCGTCGGCGCTGACGGCCAGCGACAGCACGCTCGCTGGTGACGCCAGGGCGGCGCCAGCCATGGGCAGGAAGCCCTGCGTCGGCGCCGGCACCGATGTGAACGCTGTCCGCTTGCTCGCGACCAGCACGCTGGATGACCTGAGGTTGAAGAGCACGAGTGGTGAGTCCAATGAGCGACCAGAGCGGCATGAGCGATGCCAAAAAGGACGGCGTACTGGATGTACTCGTCGATCTCCTTGTGCACGCCCTGCAAGCAGTTGAGCACGCGCTCGAGCTGCATGAGCACGTCGAAGGTCGCCAGCGGGCTGAGCAGCACAGCCGATATGAGGTGGTCCAGCACGAGCACGAGCTCGTGGCGCTGCGCCTTGTCGGGACCGTCCACGTCGTCGCGCTTGACGATCTCGGCGATGGCCTGCACGTCCTTGAAGTTCTTGTCGATCCACGCCTCCGAGCGCTTGCGCGTGATGCGGTGTTGGATCTTGGCCAGCAGCTTGGCTACTTGCTGCTGGCCCGACGCGCCTGCGTCCTCCTCGCCGTCGCCCTTGTCAGCTCCAATGGCGCCGCCGCCGCCTCTCTCAGCGCTCTCGGCCTGGATCTGGACGCCGACACAGAGACCGTGAGCTGACGAACGCGCGGTTCTGGACCACAACGACCACGCACCTTCTTCTGCTCGGCCACGAAGTCCTCGAGGTCGGCGTTGAAGCGCTTGAACTCCTTGTGCACGGTCTTGAAGGCCGCCGCGCTGTCGTCCAGCGGCACGTGCAGCTTGGCGATCGCGTCCTGCACCTGCAGCGCCTGCTCCACGGCCGCCAGACAGCTCTCCATCTTGCCCTTGAGGCTCTTGAGCTCGTCCTCGATGGCCGACGAGCAGTAGTCGCGCAGCGCGTCGCCGCCCACGCGCGCCAGGATGCGCTCGAAGCCGCTCATGCTGCCTGCCCAATTGTCTGCTGCCTCAAGGTGTGCCAGTAGTTTTGCGGCCAGATGTGTAGTTTTGTGCTCTAAATGGGTAGAATTGAAAGAAAATAAAACCAGGTTACGCAGGATTGGACAGGTTACGACCCGTGAGCAAGAGTGCGATTCGATTGGGTGATAATAAGGGGGAAGCGAGCCAATCGGAGAAGAGTAAGCTACACTGCAACGGGAGGCAAGTGATATGCATTCTACATGCATGTCAACCGAGCAACAAGCAGCTCTGGTCGCTCCAACTCGACGGTCTGGTCAACGCTTTCCGCGGTGGCGACTCGGAGCAGCCGACTGCGAACTCCCCTTGTCCAGTCTCCGCTTCGCCGTTGCGCAAACCAGTACGAGTACTATGCAGTGAGTGTCGAGACGGCCAGTGTGACAGTCGTGCACCTTCACTCACTCGGATCGGCACGATTGAAGCGGAGTGGCGCGCGCACACCTTACTCCAGCTCGCAGGTTCCGACAAGCTTCGTGCCGTCAGTCGAGGCAGCACTGAAACCGGACAACGACAATCGCTGGAGTAATCAAGGACACGCGTCCCGCCGATCACCAAGCTCGATTCTAAATGCAACCTGAGCGAAGCAGGACGACACGACGAGGCACCAGGACGAGACCGCAGAACGAACGGTTCCCTCCGGTCGAGTTAACCGGACGGAACCGTGTGGGAACTCCCGTTCTGGTTCGATTCGGTTGGGAGTCTCGACTCGAGACAAGAAATGCGGTTCGTGAATGTCTATCATAGATAGCAAGGCGTGCCGACTGAAGTGGAGAAGCCTCTCGGCACCTCGTTGAGCCTGTCGTCAGCGCGGATCCTGGCCCGCTGGTTGGCAAGCAAGCGATGACACACATCGACCAGCCAACTGACCACGCCGGCATGTACTGCAGCTGTCACAGCATTCTAACCCTTGCAATACAATACATATCGCCGTTGATCGCTGGTTAGCCTATCACTGCGTGGTCTGCACGAATGCGAACGTCTGGGCTCCAGAGTCTGGAGACCGATCACTTTCCAACTTGCTTCGCCACTACACTGATCGTTCCTGGCTATGGACAAGCACCCGTTCGGTCCAAGTCGATTCTTCTTCATCTACGTGTGTCGTGCGTGTTGCATGTGTACTTCATATTCGATGCATGGAGCCTCGACAATAGCCGATTTTGGCCTTGGGACCGATGGAGAGGGATGCCACAACCGTGCCGACATCGTCTGATCATGTTGAACATTATGACGTCAAACTCTCACTGTTTCTCTGATATCCATCGACTCCCCTCGCACTGAAAGCCTTGGCTTGGATGGTGCCGTTCATGTTTTATCATGGTAAATAGATGAAAATGCACGTACATGAAGCTGTTCACAGCCGTCGCCTCGCTCATGTTGCCTCACCGGTGCCTGTTTGTGGCTTTGTCATCCTCAGGAAGTACAGCGACAGATCCGCGACGTCTCTGCATCACACACACACACAACAGCACAGACGCAAACGTGGTCAGTGAGGACGCGACGGCCACTCATCCTTGCTCGGCGGGCGACGCACTTGTCCAATGGAGACGGCAACGGGTCGACGACTTGCTCGAGCTTCTTCATTGCCACCAGCAAGTTCGCAAGCGCCAGCCGCACGGGCGGGAGGAATTGCAGCTTCATCCCGACGCGGATCGCGAGCGCGGCAGCTTCAGCAAACTCCTGCGCCTTGTCCGAGGTGGCGAGCTCTCTTCGGTGGTCCCGCACGTGCACTTGCAGCTTCTGGATCAGCGCTGGGAATCTGCTCAGCTGGCTCGCCGGCGGCTCACGCTCTAGTCTACGCGCGGACTCGAGGCAGGACGTTTGCGGTGCAGAGCGCATGGTGTCTGGGTCCGAGTCGTCCGAGTCCGGGACGGACAGCTCGATGGGCGACTCGCTCGGGTCGAAACCAACGGCGTCGCTCATGCTCGAGCTGGTTTTGCGCGGAGAAGCGACCGGAGTGCTCAACTTGACGTCCATCTTGGCTGCTTTACGCTCGTCGTTGGTGTCCTCGTCGCCCTTGGCGTCCTTGTCGCTCTTGGGCTGAGCCTCACCCTCTCTGCCCTCCACCTCCGACAGCTTCCGCTTCCTCGACGCCCCGCTAGCACCAGTAGCGCTGTCTCGATCTCCTCCATGTTGTCGCTCACAGTCGCTACTTGTCTTCTCCTGCACCAACGTCAGCTCCACGTCCTCTCCATCCGCACCACAACGCTCTCTGTCCCTCACCTCCGAGTGATCACTGCTCTGCTTCGCCCCGCCTCCTGCGCGCTCCAGCACCTCCACCACCCGCGCATTGAACCGCACGACGTCCTCACACGCGTCCACCACCTCGGCGCTCGAGACGGACGCCAAGACCCACCGCGCGCGCAGGAATCGCGCGGCGCTCTGGAGCTCTCGCAGCGCCGCCAGCGCCTCCGTCGCCTGCTCCACGCTCCGCAGCGCGTCGGACACCTCGGCGTGGAGCGCACCGGCGCACTGCGTCACCAGCGCCGACCGGTCCGCCACGCGCGACAGGATGCGCGCGTACACGGCCTCCTCCGCCGAGGCCTCAGCTTCTCTCGCCGACGCGTCCATTAGCATTGACGAACGTGATTCATTGGCGTGGAGTGTACCCTCCCGGGAGGTACACTCTTCACATTGCAGATGGTGTATATTTATTTTCAACATATATATTATTTTCAACCTAAGATAAAAAAACTTCGCAGCGTCATTTTCAAAAGAGTGTGTGTGTTGTCGAGAATGTGTCAATTTCGAGTCGATACTGAACAGGATTTTGTTCCTATAAATATGATCATATGCAGCTTTTGATCGAAATTAAAACGAAAATTTGACAAAACACTGAGCGCAGTCTATTTTGGCATCACAAATTTAGGTGACATGTTTGGATCGACTATCGTCATTTTGCACCGTGTTTTGTGAATACGATCCACACTCTGCAAGAGCGTCACAAACGTTAAACGGGCATATCGCCGATATTAGAAAAGGAAAGGGCGGCGGATCGATACAAATGTCAAGATAGACCGAGAGGGTACCCCACATCGCGGACATTGTCCACATTGTCGACATTGTCGCGTACCCCAATCGGATTGCACAGGGTAATAAGGATAACAGTGTCGTGAGGGTACCCTCACCACATCGTTATTTTCGGAGTGTTACATCCATTTTGTCACGTATTTCATATCCGCGTGGAGGATTCGAGCAATACTGCGAAATAGGATAACCTTCTTTGTGGAATATATGACAGGGCTGAGGATATTGGATTGTTGGTGTAACCAGGGTACTCTGGCGAAGGGAGCGCGGCTTGGATGCAACCCGATGCGCACCGGCAGCGCAACCGCAGGAGGAATGCATCGCTTGTGCATATACCTGCTTACACGCATGTGTGGTGCGGTATTCTCGAACCGAAGAGGAGGCTTTCGAACGAACACCTTCTCTTCAAGTTGGCGCTCCACCTCGGTCTCCCATGCAGACAAGGTTACGCTATGGTTACGCCTGTTTCTTCAACGTGTTGAACCACGAGGTGATTGCGTGTAAACGCTCTTTTCGTCCAATCCTAGCGCTTGTTCGCTCGCAATTTCTTGTTCGACGCAATCGCTCGTCCGCTTTTCCCCAATCCACTTCCTCCATTCACCTCTTCTCGATTATGATTCGCCGAAAT
>JAADYF010000403.1:0-22590 GCA_023338175.1 Phytopythium delawarense
GTCATGGCGACGCCGGGCGACGTGGTCCACCCTGACCCGGTGTTGTAGTGGATGTAGGGTGCCGTCCATCCGGTGCGGTAGAAGATGTGGACGCCGGTGCCGGAGCTGAAGAGCGTCTGCGCGTGGGCCGAGTGCAGCGTCACCGTGAGGACGAGCGCGAGACTCGCCACGAGTGCGCGGAGTAGAGCCATGGCGAAGGTGTCGCCCTGCAACTTAAGCGTTCTTCTGATGGAGTGTTACGGTCTCGGCCGGAGTGGTGAATGCCAAGTGCGCCGGAGAGCGGGAATTGACAAGTGAGTCTCACGTCGGCGGCCGAAATCGCGGGAATAGGTCGCACGGGGTGACAGCGGGCGAACAGTACGCGGCACAAGCGGCGGGACAGAGTAGAGCGGCCCATGAGGCTGTTGCTGTCGCGCTTGAGCTCCGCCAGCGGCATCGGAGACGATGGACGCCGCGATGGATCCGCATTGGCCACTGGATTTATTTTCTGGTCCTGCTGTCGCGTTGCGCTGCTCGTCCCCACGCCGATCGGCGCGAGTGAACCAGTTGCTTCTCCCTGAAGCGCGCGGCGCCAGCCATTGATTGCGACCGGCGCGTCGATGCACTCACGAATCACTTTCTTTCGCAGCCACGCGAGTGAGAGCAGAGTCATGGACAGGAGCAGCAAGCTTACCTCATGCCCTCGAAGGCTCGAGTCATCGGCGCGGACGTGTCTGTCCGACAACGTCAGTCGAGTTCCCAGTTACACTTCAACTTGAAGTCGTGTGACTGGATCAGCTCGCGCCAGCCCATCGCAGGATATGGCCGGCACACCGCCGCGATCGCGTCTTTGCTCTTGCAGCGAGAGAGCAAAGACTCTCACAGAGAGAGAGAGAGAGCTGATGGTCTCAGCCCACACGTTGAGCTGATAGTGTCTGCGAACAGAACACGAGACGGTTGCAGCGAGCCGACAAAGACAAGCGGGCAAAGTGATCGGGCACCACACAATCACCGCGCGGGGATTACGCACGTCGGACGCGCCGCGCAGGAGACGACGGTGGCCCGATCACGTTCCATGCCCCGTCCTGTGCTGGACGACAGACAGGGAGGTGTGGTGTGCTTGGGTGGTTCCTGAAGACTCCACCGAGCGGCGGTGCCTCAGCCTGCCGCGGATGGGCGCCGCCGCTCCGACGAGAGGAGTGCTCGCTCCTGGATTTATGCCGGACGTTCAACCAGCAGGGACGGCGGCGCGCGGCGCACTCCCACTCCCGCCATCTGAGAACGAAGCGATCGGTCCGGTGCGCGTCCTCTGTCCATCGGATGCCCCGCCGCCTGCCTCAATGACCTGCTACAGGGCAGGAAGCGGCGCCGACAGCGGCGCAAACAGCGCAGGCGCCAGGACGCGCCAAGGAGTCCTCGTTTTCGCCCGATCCGCTCGTCTCCGTCGTGAATCAAGCGCCGCCGCCGCTTCAACGACGAACAGCGCGCATCACATGCGATTGCCCGATTCTGTGCGTGGACCACACCGAGTGGCAATGCCTCGAACAGTGAACCGAACCGGCTCACTGTTCGAGGCATTGTCACTCTTCCGGGTTCCACAAAAAGTGGCCACTGTATCCGCTCTGGACTGTCACTCACACGTCGCAGAGACTTCCAACATGTGTTGGATGGCCGACGTTGAACACAACACATATGTTGAAATAAATGCGACATACTTCACATGTGCAGGTACGATGTACCATAAAGGTGTTCTGTTGTACCACAACCGGAGGTGGCGCATCAAAACCCCAGCAAGAGGGCGAAGACGAAGCTCATGACGATGGATCTCGTGGGCGTATGGCAGGAGGTGGCTCTCTTCCGGGCGCAGGCGCTGGCGACCACGGGCGCGATCCACGGGGACGCTCAGGAGTTCGCGTTGGTGAGCGCGTTCCTGTCCAAGGTGCCGATCGCCGCCGTGTTCGCGTGTCTGCAGGACGCCAGCGACCGAGAGGACGCCAAGCAGGTTCGCTTGGGTGTCCATAGGGTCTGGACACGCACTGCAGCGGGCTGACGTGTCGTGTGGCTGGTAATACGCAGGTGAAGGACGCGTGCTCGTGTATCGATAGGGTGCTGAGCGCCAGGAGCGATGGCGCGTCGCTGTTCTTCCAGCCCGAGGTGAGCCGTCTCTGAGTTGCATTGCTCCTCCGGACTGGTCAATAGCGGCTAACACGACGGACGGACGGACGGACGTGGATAGATCGCACCGTTCATCCTGGCAGGGCTGCAGCACGAGGAGAAGCAGGCGCAAGTGCTGACGCTGAACCAGTTCGTGACGCAACTGGGCAAGTCGCCCAAGCTGGAGCACGTCGCGGTTGTGGTGAGCGGCCCTCGCATGCGATCGGCCGTGTGTGCATCCAGGCAACTGACAACGCCATACCCGGATGACATTATAGACAGACGCGCCGATCATCGCTCAACTCTGCAGCATTGTGGCCGATGAAGACCTGGAAGTAGCCGCGAAGGCGACCAAGGCGCTGGAGATGGTTGGGTTTCTTGTCGATCCGCCCCCAGGCTGACCATGCAATCGCTCACAGACGTGCGTATACTGCTGCATAGATCGCGAACGTCCCGGGATCTGAGCTGCACAAAACGGTTCTGGATGTCCTGAAGGCCACTGCGACGACCAGGTGAGCAAATGGCTCGCTCGCAGGGCACGATTGCGGACGCAGGTGCTGACGACTTGCGACGCGCACCATGTTCCTGAAGCGATATCGCCGACACGTCGGTGGAGTTCATGCGCTACATCGAGACCATTGCCAACATCTGCGCGCAAGCGGACGAGCACATGCAGTACGCGATCTCCAGTCGCGCCGCCGATGTGGTGAGTGTCGTGGACGTCCCAGTCTTATGATATCCTGCCGATGCTAACTGTGACTGCTGCGTGGTTGATCTTCAGGTCCTCAACTGCCTCAAGTCGAAGGATCCGCTATTTCTCATGAATGTCGTCGACTTGGTGCCAAAGCTGTGCGGGACTGCCGTTGGGGTCCAGCACATTTTCCAGACCGGTATGCTTTCTCCTTCGTTGTTGTCATGCTCGAGCAATCGGTGGCTGACGGCGTGTGCTTTTGTTACCAGGGACGCTTCAGACCCTGCTTGCCATGACTGAAGGTGCCAACAACCTATCCTTGGTTCTTCGGCCGCATGCTGCTTCACTAATCGCGCGGTGGCTGCTGAAACAGACCCGTTCGTCGGTGGGAGCGCCGTCCGACTGGTTGGGGAGATCTCTTCGACGGCCGCCAAGCTCCACATCCCGTCGTGGAGCTGGAGCGATCCGGCGCTGGCCAACGCGTTTCTCGAGACCATCGAGGCGAAGCTGCAGAGCTCCGACCCGATGCAGCAAATCGCCGCCATGGACGCGCTCGCCGCGTTCGCGTCGACTTCGGACAAGGGTGCGTCTCTACTGTTCCCAGCAGGTGGTTTCTACATTGTATGCTGACGGCTGTCTCTGCAGAGCTCGAGCTGCTTCTGCGGCACCAGAGCATCTGCCAGCGCTGGTTTGAGCTCGGCAGCAGCACGAAGCTGCCGGTCAAGACCAACTGCTTGCATTCGATCGCGCGCATCTTGGAGGAGCCCACCGTGGTCCGGCGGTCCGCGAACGATATCCCCGCAGAGAATGCCGGCATCTGGTCGCTCCTGGAGCGATTGTTCGTGGGCTTGGGGGCCGAGAGCCGCAAGCCGTCGACCATGACGCTGCTGATGGAGCTGCTCCGCCAGCCCTTCGAGGAGCTGCGCATGGCCGTGTTCGCCGCGCTGCGCGCCGTCGCGGCCCAGAACAGCGAGTGGGGCATGCGCGCGTTGCTGTCGTACGGCGGCTTCTTCGAGTTCCTGCTGGACCGGTCGACGGAGCCCACGAAGGAGACGCGCGAGTGGAAGTTCGCCATCCTGGACGCGGTGCTCGCGTCTCCGTTCCGCGCGCGGCTGGGTACGTGGGCGTAAAGGATGTGCTGCCGATGCATATCCTGACGTGTTGTCCGTGCCATGGCCGCTGTTCTCTACTGCTGACGACCGCAACAGACGCCATGACGCTCGACAAGCTCAAGGACAGTCTGCGCCGCGGCCCGTACGTCGGCGCTTCGCCCTCGGGCATGGAGCTCGAGGCGGCGTGAGCTCGGAGGCACCCGCATCCTTCTTCGCTTCCTGGGCAATTGGCACAAAACTGGTCGTGTCTTGTCGTCTGAATGTAGACGACGCGAGAGCCTCCCATAAAGCATACCCACAAGCGTGGGATGTGCTCCGACGTCTCCTCCCCGAGCCATTCTCTGTCATATCCGCATCGTAAAACCCTTCTATACCCGATACGTCGCCGCAAACGGGCCATCCAACCCCCCTCCAACCCGATCGCCAGCATCCAGCAGCAGGAGTGACGGTCCCATTCGGCCTGAAGTCCAGCACAACGCGGCGTCCAGGCCCCCGCCCCGCGTCACGCGCACGTCGCTGCCCTCGCCCCACGCGCCCGCCCGGCCCCGCCCGCCCGCCGAGTGGAGCCCGAGAGACGCATCTTCCAGCTGCTGCGGCCGCCCGGGCGAGATGATGTCGGCCGTGGCCGAGACGCCGGCGCGCGCGGCCTTCCTGTGCACGAGCACGGCCGAGTTCCACCCGCCCGAGTGGTGAGTGCGCACGCCCTGCCTGCCTCCTTGTCGACGGAGGCGATGGTCCAGGTGGGCTGACGAGCAGTGCGACTTCGCAGGGCGACGGCCCCGGTGGAGGCCAACGCGCACGCGCGGCTGGAGGCGTTCCGCGACTCGCGGCACTGCGCCACGTACGTGATCGCCACGCAGCGCGTCAACGTGTTCGGGCGCGACCAGGAGAGCTGCGACCACGTGCTGGGCAACCCATCCGTCTCGCGCAAGCACGCGGCCGTCATCCACGACAACGCCGGCGGCATCTACGTGCGTGCCTGCCCAGAGGAGCGGCCGGGCAGCGGACGCATCGCTAACGCTCTCGTGTCGTGTACGCCGACTGCTGCAGCTCGTGGACCTCATGTCGCGCCACGGCACGTTCGTCGGCCGCAAGAAGCTGCCGCCGCACGACCCCTTCTTGCTGCACGGTGAGGACCCGATGCCGCGTGCCGCTCTCTCCTACTGCCCAGCACACTAACCGCCACGTCTCTCCATGCAGAGGGTGACATTGTCAAGTTCGGGCAGAGCATCCGCGTGTACATCCTCAAGGGTGCGAGCCCGGACGGCAACAGCGCGCCGGTCAAGAAGTCCTGGGGCCGCGTCAAGCTGCGGGCGCCTCGGATCGGGTCGGTGCTGCCCAAGATGCCGTCGCGGCCGCATGTGTCGGCGCCGGTGACCAAGATCGTCAACGAAGTGTGCTACGGCACCATGTCGGACGAGAAGCTCGAGACCTTCCTCTCGGCGGCGCTCGAGCTCTCCAGCGAGGAGAAGAAGGTTCGCAACGATATGCCGCGTGATCAATCGTGGTGGTGACGATTGCTAACGCCTCACTCCGCCTGACAGGAGCTGGCGGACTTCCTGGTCGAGAAAATCCAAGCCAAGTACGAGTTCTACGCGGCCCAGGTACGCAACGCACACTGCGGGCTCGACTGGTCTCCAGCAGATGCTTACAGTTGTGGTGCGAATCGCTGCTTGCCAGGTGCACCGCAACGCATACGCAGCAACGACCGCGCTGCTGCGGCAGAACCTGTGCGTCGAAGAGTTCGAATCCAACCTGGCGACGATCACGCACCTCTCTCAGAGCCGGCACGACAGTATCTACAGAGCTGATGCGCGCAAGGTGAGTGGCGTTCGATGCGGCGCGCATACCGGGGAACCAGCTGACAGGATCCATTGCTGCGCGTGCTAGATCCTCCAATTGATGGCTGCCGTTCGCTTGGACCCCGACAACATCCAGTTCAACGACACCGAATCGGTGGTGTCGAACGAGGACGAAGCCGCCGCGTGCCCTCCCACGGCGAACAACCGAGGAGGCCGGGAGCGCGTTCTCAGTGACGAAGGGAAGAAGCTGTTCCTCGCCGGCCACGCCGACTCACGCGCGACCATCGAGTCGTCTCAGACCGGCAGCGACTCTGGTTGGTCTCACCGCGAAACGATCGGCCACATAGATGGTCAGTACCGGACAAACGGGTACGCGTCAAGCCAGTATGGCAGCGAGTACGAAGGCAACGGTGGCAGCTCTGTCGACAACGGCTACGAGCCGCCCTTGAACGTGCACAACGGCAACGGGTACGGGCAGCCGCGCAAGTATGTGCAAAGCGCATCCACCATTAGTGACCCGGCGTCTGCGCGTAGCCAAGACGGAGTCAAGGGAGGTGGCACTTTCGACGGCATCAGCGCGCAGCGCTCTGCCTTTGGTTTCATCGCGACGGAGGACGCGGAGGATGACGCGTCATCGCACACGAGCTCCACCGACCGCCCGTCGACCGGATTCAACTTTTTGCAGAAGCGGGCGGAGCCTACGCCGCCGTCGGTCGATGCTGCCGACTTCTTGGCGGACGAGCCGTCGGTCGACGAAAGCGAGTTTGAGGACAAGTGGGAGTCCACGAACGAGGCGTACGTGGATGTCTGTCTGTGCTTGTGCCTGCTCTGCATGGGTGTGCTCTTTTGATCTGACACGGTGCACACGTCAACAGGGAGGAATGGTCGGTGGACATCGGAGCGTTGGACGCCCACGAACTGGACGACTTCGGCCTCCAGGCATACCTCGAGTCGTTCCGGATCGCGTGCGTCTCGAGCGAGAAGGTCGGCGGGCAACTGCGTTGGCGACTTCTTGCTGAACAGGTATGTATCGTTGTCGTCATCGCTCCAAATGTGTTGTTGACAAGAGTGACACTGAACACACCAATCCCTCGCTACCCCCGCAGAAAGCGAATGGGACGGTGTTCATGGCCGAACTGCTGGTCATGCCTGGCCTATCGGACATGACCGTGACGCTCAAGTGGATCGTGAACTCGCTCATCTATGAGAACGGGCACCTGATCTTCATGGAGATCCTCAAGTACAGCCTGCACGACTTTATTCGACAGGTCGAGTCTCAGATGGACTCGCAGCCCGCTCCTACACGCCAAGCCTCAGAGCCTTCTCCGCGGAAGCCGACGACTCATGAGCAACACCCTGCCGCGCAGCCTTCAGCGCGCAGCGGAGAGGCAACAGGGAAGAAGCCGCAGCCGCGTGTGACGACAACCAGCAAGGACGAAACAGAGGAGGAGGACGATGCGATGGATGCGCGCGACTACCTCACGCCAAACCCTGCCATCGATGCTTCCAAGTTCGAGCAGATCTGGGCGAGCGCTTCGGCAATGTACGTGACCGCTGTTGTGGCCATGAGATGGCGTGCTGGGTCGGAAGTCTGACTTGTTGCCTCCTTTCCCCTGCATTTCAGTGCGTCGCTGTCCTACCCGTTGGCCGATATCCCCGAGAAGGAGGAGGTGATCGAGCTGTTCGGCCGCAACTTCCTGAGCTGCCTGGCGAGTGGCAACGTCGATCACCTGTACAAGTTCTTCTTCTACGGAGAGATGGTGCGTTGTTGTGCTCGCCATCGCTATCAGTGGTTCGAGGCAATGAACTTATGACTGAATACGTTCTCGCTGTGCTTACCATGATAGACGGAGCTGCAGGTCATCTTCTGCTTAGAAATCGTACTCGACATGCAGAAGGGTGCGATCGAAGGAACGGTCAAGCGGCTCGACTTCCAGGTACGGTCGGAGGAGGACGAGGAGCAGATCGACTCGAGCTTCGTGGCGTTCGTCGAGGAAGTCCTCCGGGAGCTCTAGGATTCCCCGAGAGTGCGCCAAGCAGCGGCGTGGAGCATCGGATGTGCGCTGCGAGTTGTGCTTTCGACAGCAACGCAGTGCGCAGCGAGCGACGCGAGGACTCGCGTTAGCCTGCCGCTCTGAATGTCGGTAGTGGAATCCAAAATGTCGAGTAATTTATGTCGGCTCCTTCGCCTACCGTCGACGTACTCTTCCACATCAACCACCCTCGCCACTTCATCTCGACTCACTCGCCTCCTCCACAGATTCACCACCAGCACCTCGGCTCACTTCGTGTGGCCCGCCTCGCAGTCAAGGTGGCGATGGAAAATGCCGCGCCACCCAGGTGTGCGGATACTGTCCCGCCCCGCGCCAATATCGTCCACGACGGTCTTGCACGTCGACTCGCCGCTCAGCTGGAAGTTCTGGCGAAAGCGGTCGCTGAAGCCGCGCACGCCGCCGCGGCACTCGTCGTAGAACAGACACGTCATCTTCTCCACGTCCTCCATGGCCTGCACCAGCTTCTGCCCCGGCGAGCTCGCGTTGGCCGCGCCGACCGCCGCCGCCAGCGCCTCGCCGTACCACTCGCTCGAGTGATTGCTCGGCACGACCACGGCCTCGACCCAGCCATTGTGGGTCTTCTTCGCGTCGGTGGCCTCGAGGTGGCGCACGAACGGCGGCTGGCCACCGCCCAGGTTTCCCATCAGAGTTGGCCCGGCGCACGTCGTGAACATGTCGGCGAGCAGCCCCGTGAGCTGGTAGTTGTAGCTGAACGCGCCGAGGTTTCGGATGTCGGCCAGGCCCACGTACTCGGTCGGCAGGCCGGCGAAGAATGGCGCGAGCTCGTTCAGCGGGTCGAAGACAGAGTCGGGGAACCGGCCCTCCTCGCCGCTCCGCAGCATGACCGACGACTGCGGCATGAGCACGTTGCTGTCCAGTACGTTGGGTCCGAGAGGCTCGCGACGCGCGCAGGACGAGAAGATGCGCGCGTCGCCAAGCTGCACCTCGATCGGCAGCGGGACCTCGCTGCCCACCAGACACTTGTAGTAGATCGTGTGCAGCAGGTCCAACGTCGCGTGGTGCGAGAAGAAGATGGGGTCTGCCGGAGCTTCCAGGAACCCCATGGCACCGTCGAGTGCGCTGTGAATCGTGTCTGTTTCCGTGGGATCAGCAACATGTAAGACAACCACCATGTATCAAGGAGGAGAGGCAGAAACGTACTGTGGATGCCGCGCTCTATGTTGTTGGCCACACCAGCGATCGTCGGGCTGGAGAAGAGCTGGCGCATGAGCGAGCTCACGCTCGTGGTCGCTGGGAACCCCGTGGCGCTCCACTCGCCTCGAGGGACACATCCCGAGCACGTGGGGCCCCTCAAGTGCGAAGACTCGCAGAAGTGGTTGACTGGGAACACGCCGATGCACGTGCCCTGGATGGGAGTCCCGTTGATCACGACGGTGCGCGGGCGACCGGCGACCGACCCGCCGAGCGCGCGGAGGATCGGCGAGCACTCCTCCATGCTCCCGCACGCGCCTTGGAGGAACAGAGCATTGTGGTCGACGTAGTTCCAGTAGGGGATGGTGATGCACGAGAACTCACCGCCGTAGCTGCGCAGCAGGTTCTCAAAGCCCAGCAGCATGGCGCGGTGCCAGTAGATGAACATGCACGTGCGGTGCGCCTCGGCCGTGGTCATGCGCTCCGTGTGGATCTCGACGAACTTGATGTACAGCCCGTCGTCCATGGTCTGCGCGACCGCGCGGAGGTACAGCTCTCGCTCCGCCGGCGTCAGCATGTCCCACGACCTGCGGAGGCGCGGGCCACACGCGGGGTTCACGATCGCCTGCTCCTTCGCCGCCGTCGAGTTGCTGGCCACGCCAGTCGTCTTGTTGGTCGCAGCCGCCGCCAGGAAGGCGCCACAGGCCAAAGCAACAGCGCGCAGCAGCAGACTCGTCGAGAGACGCGTCATCTTGCCAGATCGTGAAGCGACTTGGTCTGGCAAAGCGGATTGCGGAGTGAGACCAGCCCCGGAACGCCCGCCACGGCAGCGAGCGGATGGCTTGCCATCCATCACCCACGGGAGACGCCACCCCCGCTCAGCGTACCGCCCGCGCGGGTCTTTAGCGCGCGGTTCTCCGTCAGTCACGCCCGCATGAGTGATCTGCCTGCCTTCAATGCTTCCTCGACTCGAGCCCACAAGTGACGGAAATGGAACTCGTCTCGCGATTGTTGCCAAAGTGTACCCATATCCCTCGTGCATGCTCTCCATTCGGGACTTGTCCCTCCGTTTTCTAATATCGTATAAAATGTGGCAAGTCGGCACGTCGCGCGCCAGCCACCGCCGATAAAAAAACCAATAAAACCCAATAAAACCTAAACAAACCTGTCGTCCTGCCCGAGAGCTCATCGTTCCACCAACCAAAATAACGCGTGAGGGCCTCGGGCGGCGCCGCAAGTTTACTGCCGACCATTCAAGCTCTCGCCGCCCTCCCGTCGCTTTGGAAGCCTCTGCAGCAGCCGCAACCATGGTAGGCCGCGGCGCTCGTCCTCCTCTACGTGTGTGTGTGTGTGGGCGTGAGTATGGGCGGCTGACGCGCGACGCGTGACGCTCTGACCGCAGGGAGCCAACACGTTCTGCCTGTTCGAGTCGGCGTCGGGCTTCGCGCTCTTCGAGGTGGTCGAGCAGGAGCAGGTGGGCTCGCTGCTGGACGAGGTGCAGCAGTCGGTGGCCGATCTGGCCAAGTTCGGCCGCATCGTCAAGCTCAAGGCCTTCCAGCCGTTCACGACGGCCGAGAACGCGCTCGAGAACATCAACAACATCTCGGAGGGCCTGCTGGGCGACGACCTCAAGAACTTCCTCGAGATGAACCTGCCCAAGGTCAAGGCCGGCAAGAAGGCCAAGTTCTCGCTCGGCGTCGCCGACAAGAACCTCGCGCAGGCCATCGCCGACGAGCTGCACGCGCCATGCAACACGAACGAGACGACGCTCGAGGTGCTGCGCGGCGTGCGCTTCCACTTCAGCAAGTTCGTCAAGGAGCTCGACAACGGTAACCTCAGCAAGGCGCAGCTCGGCCTCGGCCACTCGTACTCGCGCGCCAAGGTCAAGTTCAACGTGAACCGCGCCGACAACATGATCATCCAGAGCATCGCGCTGCTCGACCAGATGGACAAGGACATCAACACGTTCGCCATGCGCGTGCGCGAGTGGTACTCGTGGCACTTCCCGGAGCTCGTCAAGATCGTCAACGACAACTATCTCTACGCTCGCTGCGCGTCCTTCATCAAGAACCGCAACACGCTGTCGGAGGACAAGCTTGAGGAGCTCGCGTCCATCGTGCTGGACGAGGACAAGGCGCAGCAGATCCTGCACGCCGCACGCTCCTCCATGGGCATGGACATGTCGGAGATTGACATGATCAACGTGGACAACTTCACCACGCGCCTCATCAAGCTGGCCGAGTACCGCCGCCAGCTGCACGAGTACCTCGTGTCCAAGATGTCGACGGTCGCGCCCAACCTCGCGTCGCTCATCGGCGAGACGGTCGGCGCGCGTCTCATCTCGCACGCCGGCTCGCTCACCAACCTGGCCAAGTGCCCGGCGTCCACGGTGCAGATCCTCGGCGCCGAGAAGGCGCTGTTCCGTGCGCTCAAGACGCGCGGCAACACGCCCAAGTACGGTCTGCTGTTCCACTCGTCGTTCATCGGCCGCGCGGCCGCCAAGAATAAGGGCCGCATCTCGCGCTACCTGGCCAACAAGTGCGCGATCGCGTCGCGCATCGACTCGTTCATCGACGAGCCCACGACCAAGTACGGCGACCAGATGCGCGAGCAGGTTGAGGAGCGTCTTGCCTTCTACGAGAGCGGCACGGCGCCGCGCAAGAACGCGGACGTGATGCAGGCGGTGTCGGAGGAGCTCAAGAAGGGCGGCGCCAAGGAGGAGGCCGGCGACAAGAAGAAGAAGGACAAGAAGAAGAAGAACAAGCGCGCGGCGCCCGAGGAGGAGGAGGTCGAGGTGCCCGTCAAGACGGAGAAGAAGAAGAAGAGCAAGAAGCACAAGACGGAGGAGGTGGCCGAGGAGGCCAAGCCCGTGGTGGACGCGGACAAGAAGAAGAAGAAGAAGAAGAGCAAGAAGGCCGAGTAAAGCGGACACCAGCCGACGAACCGACCGAGTGACCGACCGCGCCGTACTTGCTGAGGATGGAAGGCAAGGCGGCGTCTGGTACCAGCACGGATGACTCGCTGTCATGTTAGAGACGCGTCCTGGTCGGGGGTGGATGGATGGAGGGAGGGAGGCTCAAGGAACGCCTCGGCCTGCCTCTCGCCTCCGCCCTCGGCTCCTCTTTCCTCTGTATTGTTATATATGCTCTTCTCACTCCATGCTGCCATGCGTTCATGCGTTCCTTCGCCACCTCCGCTATAAATACCGAGTGGCAACCGGCCTCTAGAGCCAACTCCATCGCTTCCGCGCCTCCGTCGTCGCCATGGCGTTCTCCAGCGCCGCCATGAGGCCGTTGCCATCCTCCGCGGCGCCACCGCTCATCCCTGGACTCGTGTCGACCCACCAGCGCGAGGCGAGCCGCTCGCACTTCCGTCGGGGCCAATTGCTGGAGCGCATGGCCGTCGGGAAGTCCACAAGTCTCCCCGAGCCCACCAGCCTTGCCGTCGCCTTCTCCGACACCCAAGCCGCTTCATCCTTGAGCGTGCTGTCTGCGAACGCTTCCGGTCGCGAGCTCGACGTCAACTGCACGGGCTCGAGGTTCAAGGAGAACCCGACGCAGCCAGCGTGGATCACGCACGACCGGCAGGTGCTGCGCTTCTTCGGTTACTTCGTCGAGCGCGGCGACAGCCAGCAGCCTGGCGCCTTGGGCCCGACCCAAGGGCCCGAGCCCAGCCAGGAGGCAGTGCGGCGTGTGGTCGTGTGCTTCCATCTGAGCGACCGGTCCCTCGCCATCTCGGAGCCGCGCGTGGCCAACAGCGGCCGTGTGCAAGGCGCCTTCCTCAAGCGCTCGGTGCTCACCAAGCCGTCGACCAGAGGGCTCCAAGCCCGGCCCGAGCTGTTTTCGCCCTCGGACTTCCGCGTGGGCGGCGAGCTGCGCGTCTGCGGCCGCGTGATCCACCTCGTCGACTGCGACGAAGCCACGCGTGCCTTCTACCGCGAGGACGCTGCTCTGCAGCCCGTGGCGTCGCCGCGCAAGTACCCGGACGACCCGCTGGACGTCGCAGCCGAGGAAGTGGCGGCCATCCGCGACCGACTGCGCGCACGGGGCAAGAAGCAGAGCGAGAGCGCGGCCGAGCGCGCGCGCAAGTTCCACGAGCTCTCGGGCAAAGTCCTGCGCTTTTTGGCCATCTGGAGGGACCCACACCCGCTGTACCCGCACACGCTCCGCCTCGCGCTGCTCTACTACCTGAGCGATGACACGCTCGAGCTACTAGAGCTGCAGCCGCGTCCGACGGCGCTTGGCACCGACGCCAACGCTCCAACTCGCTCCCGAGTGCTCTTGTCACGCCGCCGGATCGCGCTGGAGCGTCCAGGACACGAACGGAGTCACGATCGGAGCGGACGACCCGAGGACGCGCCGCAGCGGTTCGTGACGGCGCGCGACTTGCGGTGCGGCGAGTGGCTCCGCGTCTTCGCGCGCGACGTCTTCCTCGAGGACTGCGACCCGTTCACGCGCGCGTACTACCTCGAGGCCATGGGTGTCACCCAGGAGCGCTTCTCCGTCTCGGACGCTCCGTCGCTGCCGTCGTCCGATCCCCAGCCGACCGTCGCCACCAAGTGGGCCCTCTTTCAGTCGAAGCCCGAGCTGGAGACCGGCGGCCGAGCTTACCACCTGCGCCACGACGGCGGCACGTCGACCAACCAGCGCGACGCGCTTGACGGACGCCAGCTGCGCTTCCGAGCGCGCTTCCACGGGCTCCGGCAAGACGACTCGAACGCCGAGCGGCAGTTCGTGCTCACCTACTTCCTCGAGGACGACACGCTGGCGGTGTTCGAGCCCAAGCGCAGCAACCCGACCGGCGGAGGCACCAGTGGGGGCGGTCGCTTCCTGGACCGCGGCCGCTTCCGCAAGTCGTCGCGTGCCGATCTGGGCGGCACGGTGTCTCGCGAGCAGCAGAAGCAGCGTTCGGCTTACCGCGCGGACGACTTCTTCGTCGGCGCTGTCATCTGCTTCGAGTTCTCGCCCAACCAGCGCCTCGAGCTGCTCGAAGCTGACGCGCAGACTCTCGCGTGGTGCGAGACGCACCCGGAGCAGTTCCCCTTGTCGGACTCGAACGCAGTGCTCGACCAGCTCGCCAAGGTGACCGGAAGCCCTCGAAACGGCGACGACTTGCTGCTCTCGTTCAGGTGCGTCGACAACGACGCATCGCAGCCCGGGACGACCCGCGTGAGCGACACCCTCGCCGTCTTGTCACGCCTCGGACTCAACGCGCAACAGGTCCTGACGCTGTGCCGACGGTTCGCGGCCAGCAACGAGCGCGCGGTGACCACCGTCTTCGCCACCAGCATCCCCGCAGTCGCCACGCCGAGCAACAGGGTGCGTCGAAGTGGTGACAGCGACGAGAAGCTCGACAAGGAGCCGCGCGTGCGCTACAGAGCGCTTTGCGATGCCGTCTCCGCTCGCGTTGCCAAGTCACTCTCGCCCGGGGACGGGAACAACGCACAAGCGGCGGCTGAAATGCCAGTGGAAGGCCTCCGTGGCAAGCTGCTGCGCGTCCCCAATCTGCGCGAACTTCTCTGTGGACGGCCCGACGGTCGCACGAGCCACACGAGAGATGTCTGGATCCCCATGGCGCAGTTCTTCCAGTCGACGACTGCCGCGCGCGTGGAGCTGGACGCGCGCGACGTGCAGGAACTCGTGGCGCTCGGGTGCGTTCGCAACGGCAGGATCGACGCGCGGCAAGTGTGGGAGTTCGTCCAGGCAGGAGAGGCTGAAGGCGGACGGACGAACGCCATCGGCTTGAACACCGGCCGAACGCACGACGACCCGCTGGATGAGGACGATGGGTGGTGGTCGCCTGATGGCCCTGCACCTACTGGAGACAACTGCGAGCCACCGGCCGACAATGACACCTGGGCATCGCCTCGACACACTTCACGACAGCCAGCCGAGGGCATTCGCTCAGGCGTTGCGCCAGTTACACCGATGCCAGTCCCACCGCTGAGGATGGCGGCTGTCGGCTTGGATGCCGGGAGAACACACCGTTCAGTCCAACCAGCCACAGGGAACAGAACTCCTTCCTCGCTTGGTGCTTCGCCTCGACGGTCTGCGCTGTCTCCGCCTCAGCTGCCGCGTGACGCGAGCTCCAGTCGCGTGGTGGCGCTCGTCCAACGAGTCTTTGGCGAGCGCAAGTACCAGCTCCGCCGTGCACTCCGCGAGCGCGACCGAGGCAAGTCGGGGCAGCTGGCCGAGGATGACTTCATGGACGCGGTGCTGTCGGTCGAGCCGGCGCTTTCGGACGACGACACGTACCTGATCGCCGACGCCTACTTCCCGACCAACAACTGCACTGTTGACTACGCAGAGCTGCTCGAGCGCGCGTTCCGGACGAGCTAGACTTGCGCGTCGATCAATTCACACGAGTCTATTCCTTTTGCTACGGACGATCTTACCCGTTGCAGCGAGCGCAAACTGCAGCGATGCGATGAGCTGAAGCAAAGCTTACTCAGCTGGGCTTGTCTCCACAGCCCATGCAGGTGGAGACGTGCGAAACACGTGCCCGTCAAGCTGGAAGGCACGAATGACATGTTGGTAACCCACATCAGACAGAGACCACGTAGTCGCAGACATGACTTGATGCGCATACCTTGTACTCGAGCGCGTGCAGCCAAATACGCGCGCAGTGGAGCTGCGTCTCGTTGAACGCCTCGGCCTCGCCGACGCGGCACCACGCGCACGTGCGTCGCATAAACTCGTCCTCCGACTCGCTTGGCTGGCGCGGCGTGGACAGATCCACGCTCTTCTTCGAGGCGAGCGTGACTCGCGCGCTCTCATCTGGCTGCTTGCTGTCTCCCAAGGCAACGGATTCGCTGGTGACATTGCTAGCGCGCTTGGCCACTTTGATCTCCTCCAGTCGCTCGGCACTCTCGCCGAAATGCAGCTCCCCGCCGTAGCATGGGTCGTTGGCGATGGGGAAGCCCACGAGCTGGAGGTGCAGTCGAATCTGATGGGTCCTGCCCGTCACAGGCTTGCACTGCACCACGCTCGTCTCCGAGTCGGGGCGGTGGAGGAGCGTGACCAGGGTCTCGGACGGCTTCCCGTCCTTATGGCATTGCCACACTCCGTCACGAGCCGAGAGGCAGCGCAACGGGCAGTTGATGCGCACCGTCGTCGTGTCCGAGACCTCGTCTTGCTCAAACGTGACCACGCTTGCGATACAGTTGGTCCGGGCAGCCTCCACCATGCGTTGCTTGGCTTGGTCGTCCATGAGAGCGGGGAAGGAGCCGCGAACGCGAGCCAGGTACGTCTTGGACGCAGCGCGGTCGGCTGTCCCCCACGACATAATCAGATGGGGGCGTCATCGTTCGGGTGATGCACGAATCTCACGTACCAATGCACAGCGAGAGAGCCTTGGCCTTGGCAGGTGTCTTGGCAAACAGCACGACGCCTGATGCCCCACGCAAGCTCGCATCAGCTTATGGAATCATGAACAACTCTTACTTGCAGACTCCGAACTCACCGGACGTGAGGCGGTCGAGGCGGTGGACGATGTGCAGCTGCGGCAGGTCGGGCCGCATCGCCTGTACGATCGAGTGCAGCGAGTTCTGGCGGTAGGCGCCGCACGGGTGCGTCGCGATGGACGACGGCTTGCACACGACCAGCTAGACACCCAAATACTGCGTCAGTACCAAGAGCAGTCTTCGAGTCAAACGCCGTGGCTGGCGCACCACTTGGTCGTCCTCATGCACGACGCGGATCTCGTCGCCGGCCACCGGCGGCTCGTGCCGGTGCGCCTTGTGCACGATGAGGTCTCCGTTCTTGAGCACCGTATCGGTCGGCACGATGCTGCTGTTGACCGTGACACGGCCCGACTCGATCGCGAACCTCTGAGCACCAGCACACCGTGACCATTGCATGAGCATGACATTGGAGCGAGGCTAGGGGGAGCAGACGACGCACGTAGTAGTTGGGCGAGTTGGCGCCGAACTCGGTCGTGAAGACCTCGAGCAGCTCGCGGCCGAACCACCGCTCCTTGGCGAACGTGCGGAACTCGTAGACGTACGGCTCGACCATCCGATACCCTGCCATCGTCACCGATCGATCGCATGGGAAGGAGTTCAAGGTTAGTTCCTGCTACAGCGCGGCGGCTGCAGCGGGGACCGAGCCGCACCGCGGTCGAACGAGTACTTGGGCGCGGGCGTGGCGAACTTGGCGTCCAGTTTGCCCTTGCGCTTCTTGGCGGCGCGCGCGTCTCCGCCCTGCGCGCGCTCGGCCTGCCGCTGCAGCTTCTTGCGCTGCTTCTTGGACAGCGACTCGCCACCGTCGCCCTGCAGCTGCTGGGCCGCCACGGCAGGTGCAGGGGCTTCGAGCGCCGGAGAACACGAGGCAGCAGTCGCTTCTGCGATCGGAGCAGCCAGAGACGCAGCGGCGGCGCTGGCGGAGGCGTCCATGGAGGTGTCCATGGAGGTGTCGGAGTCCGTGCTGACCGAAGCCATTTGCACCACGTGATTCGCTTGACCATATATTTTTGGTGTTTCATTTTTATTGGAAATAGGATAAAAACCGTCAAAAAGAGGCGGCAGACTCCAAGGAGGCTCCTGGGCTCGCCACCACGCCGCGCTCTGCTACTCGAGGGTGCTCGACGCGAGCAGCGGCGTGGTCTCGGCCGGGTTCTTGAAGAGCAGCGACTTGAGCTCGGCGCTGCCAAAGTCGGGCGGCAGCTGGGGCGGCGCGTAGTACCGGAGCAGCAGCGAGGACGTGACGACCGAGACGGACGAGACGGCCATGGCCGCGCCGGCAAACATGGGCGGGATGCTGTACCCGAACGGGTAGAGCACGCCCGCGGCCAGCGGGATCAGCAGACAGTTGTACCCGAGCGCCCAGACGTAGTTGAGCCGGATGCGGTTGAAAATGGTGCGCGACAGGTCCAGCGCCGTGATCACGTCCCACAGGTTCGACTTCATGAGCACCATGCCCGCCGTCTCGACCGCGATCTCCGTGCCGCCGCCGATGGCAATTCCCAGCTCGGCCTGCGCGAGCGCGGGCGAGTCGTTGATCCCGTCGCCCACCATCGCCACGTGACGACCCAGGCTTTGCAGCTGCTTCACCTTGGACGCCTTCTCGGACGGCACGACTTGAGCCATGACGTTGTGCCGCTTGATGCCCAGCTGATCCGCGATGCTCATCGCCGTGCGCGTGTTGTCGCCCGTGACCATCCACACGTCCAGACCCATCTGCTTGAGCTTCTTGATCGTCCGCACCGACTCGGGACGTGGCGCGTCGGCGATGCCAAACACCGCGCTCAGCTTCTCGTTCACGCCAATGTACACCGGTGTCTTGCCGGCGTTCTGAAACGTGGTCGTCGCCTGATCCAGCGTGATGCTGTCCAAGCGCTCGAGCGCGTTCTCGAACATCCACTCCTTGTTACCGATGACAACGCGTTGGTCCGAAACGATGCAGGAAATCCCGCGGCCGGAAACGCCCTGGAACGCACTCGGCTGCTCCAGCGACGGCGAAATGAACTTGGCGTACTCGACGATCGCACGCCCCAGAGGATGCTCACTCCCAAGCTCGGCTGAACCAGCCAGTGTGATCAGCTCCTCCGCCGTGAGCGTCTTGTTGAGAACGACCACGTCCGTCACGACGGGCTGGCCCGCCGTCAACGTGCCAGTCTTGTCAAACAGGATCGTGTCGATGCTGTGTGCAGCCTCAAGAGGCTCACCGCCCTTAATCAGCACGCCGTGCTCCGCTCCGACGCCGGTACCAACCATCACAGCCGTGGGTGTCGCCAGTCCGAGAGCACAGGGGCACGCGACCACAAGTGTCGCGATGCCGAAGTTGAACGCAAAAACGAACAGGCTGTCCGTCTTGGGCACCCAGCTCGATGGAACCACCTCTGTGATGCAGAGCACGTACCAAATCACAAACGTGACGAACGACAGCAGCAGCACGGTCGGCACAAAGACCGACGCGACGTAGTCGGCATAGGCTTGGATGGGGGCCTTGGACGTCTGGGCGTCCTCGACCAGACGAATGATCTGGCTCAATGCCGTGTCGTTGTCGACACCCGTCACCTTCATGTGGAACAGGCCATCCGTGTTCACCGTCGCGCCAAGCACGCGGTCGCCCACGAGCTTCTTGACCGTCTTGGATTCTCCCGTCAGCATCGACTCGTCCACGCGGCCTTCGCCATACACGACGACGCCGTCAGCAGGAATTGACGACCCGCGCACGACCTTGAGGACGTCACCGCGCTGCACAAGCTCGATCGGCACCACTCTCTCGTCGCGAATCTGGCTGCCGTCAGCGCTGAACACAAGTAGCGTCGCCGACTTGACTTGAAGCTCCATGAGTTTGCTCAGCGCCTCCGACGTCTTGCCCTTCGCCACAGCCTCCAAGTACTTACCGATGAGTACGAAGGAGACCAGCATGGCAGCCGTCATGAACATATCGGGGGTCGCGACACTCGAGTCCTGCAGCATAAAGCCGCGCAGGACGCTGAAAACGCCGTAAAAGTAGGACGCGTTCGAGCCCATCGAGACGAGGAACGACATGCCGAGCATGCGGTTCTTAAGCCCCTTCCACGCGTCGATGTGGAAGCGGCGAGCCGAGTAGAACTGGACCGGCGTCGACAGGATCCACACGAGCAAAGCCATCCACGAGATGCCATGGAACACGTCTGCCATGAGCGCGTCCATAACAACCGTGAAGTTGTCCAGGATCATCATGAGGACGACGATCGGTACGGTGAACACCACCGCCACAACGAAGCTGTGGCGATAACGGTTGATCTCTCGGGCGCGTTGGTCGTCCAGAGCACGTTGCGCCTCCTTCCCTGACACATACGACGCGTCGTAGCCAACGTCCTCCACTGCCTCCACCAGCGAGCGGATGCCGACAATGTCCTTGTCGAAGCGGACGACCGCCTTCTCCGTTGCAAAGCTGACAGTGGCAGATACCACGCCGTCCGTCAACTTGAGCGCCGTCGCGACAGAGTTGGCGCACGAGTTGCACGTCATCCCTCCGATCAGCAGCTGAGCCTCACCAAGATCGCGCTTGCTAGCAGGATCATCGGGTTGAATATTCAGCGCCACATCGCTTGTTGTGTCGCTGGGCTTGACCGCGCTGGCCGAACTCGTTGCGGGCACAGTAAGAGGCCCATTCTTGGGAATTGCTGGAGCAACCACAGCAGAGTCAACGATGGCGGTCGGTGCCAGGACACGGGCGTGAAACTTGGGGGCGACACTCTCCACCACATCCACAAGTGCCTCGTCGCTGACTTGGCTCTGCTGGTTTAGCTCCACCGTTCCAAGCTTTGCGCCAAAGTCGACAGTCGCGGACACCACGCCATCCGCAGCGCTAAGTGCTTCTTGGATCTTGCGCGCGCAGTTCTTCGCACAGCTCATGCCGTCGATACCAAGAAGGACCTTTCGCGTACGAGGCGTTCCAGACAACTCCGATGCAGCCGAAGGAGGTGATACGACTCGTGCGTCGAACTTTGCCCCAGCACTGCGGACAATGCCAACCAACTCTCCGTCTTCGATAGCCACTCCAGGCTTCAGCGTCACAATCGCCAGCTTCCGGGGGAAATCGACCGTCGCACTCTTGACAGCAGGGGTGTTTTCCAGAGCTGTCTCGACCTTGCGAGCACAGTTCTTCGCGCAGCTCATACCAGTCACTTCGAGGTGCACCGTTGTTCGCGAGCCGCGACTCGGTGCCGCCACGTAGGCAGAGAACTTGGCTCCGGCAGAGCCAACGACGCTGATGAGGTCCTGCTCGCCAAGGCGGCTGCCTGGGTCGAGGAACACGGTCGCCCGCTTGCTGGCGAAGTCGACCTTGGCGCTCATGACACCGGCCGTGCTACTCAGCGCCTCTTGGATCTTTCGAGCGCAGTTCTTGGCGCAGCTCATGCCCTCGACGGTCAGGTGCACGACGCGCGAGTCGCCGTCAAGGGCGAACGGCTCGAATCGCGACGCGTTGAACTTGGGCGCCACGCCACGCACAATGTCGATGAGATCGTCGGCCGTGAGCGTGCTCTCCGGCTCGAGCAGCACGGTCGCGCGCTTGCTGCCGAAGTCGACGGTGGCGTCGATGACGCCGTCTGTGCTGCCCAGTGCGTCTTGGATCTTGCGCGCGCAGTTCTTGGCGCAGCTCATGCCCTCAATCGTGAGCAAGATCGCGCCGGCGACCGAGCTTGTGCGCTGCTTCTGCTCCTTGGCGATGCGCGCGTCGAAGCGCGGGTTGGCCGCGCGCACCGCCTTGATCAGGTCGACCTCCGTGGCTGTGCAGCCCTTGGCCAGCGCGATCTCCGCCGTGTGCGTCGTTGAATCGACGTGGATGTGTTGCACGCCCGGGATCGGCTCGAGCGCGTGGATCACTTGCGTGCCGCAGTTGGTCATGCACCGCATGCCGTCGATCCGCAGGCGCACGATGCGGTCGCGGTGCTGCCACACGGGGTACGCGACCAGGCTGGCCGCTGTCGCGCGCTGCACGACCTCGGCCAGCTCGGCCTCGCGCGCGCCGATGCTGCGGTCGGTTGGCGCCGTCTCGATCTTGAGGATCTTCTCCGGCAGGTCGAGCTTCACGCGGCCCACGCCACGGGTCCCGCGCAGCGCCGCCACGATCCGCGCGGCGTCTCCATCTCCGCCCCCGTCTCCCTGCTCCTCGCTCAGCGCCGGCACGATCAGGAAGACGACGAGCGCGTCGTCTCCGCCGCCGAGGTGCGACGAGACGGACGGCACGTCCTCGGCCGCCGAGACGCACGCGCCGTCCGCAGAGACGGCCTTGGCGCCCGCCGTGCGATCCACCAGCGGCAGCAGCTCGTCTTCCTCCTCCTCCCCGCCCGGCGCGCGCGAGCTGCCGCTGCTGCTGGCGGCGCTGGCGGCGCGGCGCGTCCGCTTCTCCGGGGACTTGTTCTTTCCCATGGCGACCTTTTTCGCGAATGACATCAGCGCAAACTCGTGATTAACCGCGACCGACCAAAAAAAAAAGAAGGAGTCATCAAGCCTACGGATACTGGCATTTAGTCATAGTAGTGACATGGCAGTCGAAAATGAGAGCATCGGATTGGCTGAAAGCCCCCGCGAACGATTGCGTCAACTCTGCGAGCATACAAAAATCAAGTTTAAATTTAGCCACCATTGCGATGAAAAATTAGGGCAAAATTGTGACGGATAAGCGCTTATCCGTCACAAAAATCTACGGATTTTGTCACGATATTTGACTTGGATTTAAGTATATTGTCACTAAACTGTCACTACAAAAGGATTGTTGACGCAATCGGGACGGCACTCAAAGGTCACTTTACTGAAGTTATTTTAGCGAGTGAGTCGATGAATGTCCAGCGGCTCGGATTCGCTGTTCGATATGTGTGGCAAGATTCTTCTGGATTTTGCCACCCACCACCCCAGTAATGATCCAATTACCCAATTACAGGGCACAGCTTCTGAACTCTTCGCGTCCACCAACTTGAAGTCCACCCTTCAGTTCATGAGCTTCTGACAAGCTTCCGGACATGCTCTGCGACCAAGAAGGGATGCAGAGATCTCTCTGTGAGGTTGAAGTGATTGGGCGCGTGCCTAGGCGGCGCGTACTAACTGGACGCTTGGCGCGTGCCAACTGGACGCTTGACTCGGGCCGGCTCAGCTGTGCGCTTCCTCCCGGGAGAGAGAGAGAGAGAGAGAGAGAGAGAGAGAGAGAGAGAGA
>JAADYF010000404.1:0-22560 GCA_023338175.1 Phytopythium delawarense
AAACGTGTCGGATTTGGAGCAGATGGCGCGCGGTTACGAGCCGTACAATGGCGGAGAGGCCTACTCGACCAGCAAGCTGTGCAACTTGCTGTTCATGAACGAGTTCATCCGTCGCTATCCATCTGGGCCGGAGATCCTCGCATACACACCGAGCCTCACGCCTGACACTCAATTAGTGCGACATCACGACCGATCGACCTTCGATTTGGCGAAGAGCATTGCGTTGTGCAACGAACGAGGTATCCGTGTCAGCACGACCGAAGTCTCTGGTGCGTTCATGGCGCAGCTCTGCGGCGAGCCGGACTGGGCCACACGCGGATGGACCACTGGTATGTTTCTCCGCGTAGACGAGCCGTACTACACGTCGGAGGAGGCGAAGGATCCGAAGCTGGCGCAGGAGCTGTGGGAGCTCTCGCTCTCGCTCGCTGGAAGCAAGCAGCCGTGACGGTGGACGACACTTGAACCAGCAGGACACGCAGCGGACGATTGAATGTCGTCCTAACTCGCTCTCAATTGTTACTTGGATGGATGGGATGTCAATGGTCTCTCGCCCTTGGTCCCTGCTTGCTTGTCTAGTTGTTTCCCACGCGCTGGGAGCCTGGCCATCAGCGCCTCGTTCGCCAGGTACAACTTCTTGCACACGACGTCCTTGCGGCGCAGCTGCTCCTCCATGCTTCGCGACTCGCGCTCCCACTCGGCTGCGCGCTCCTCCAGCGCCGCGCACTGCCGCTTGAACGCTAGGTACAGCTGCGTGGCGTCCGTGATTTTCGCGACCAGGATGCGCTGCTCCTCGGCCATGTCGAGGAACTCGTCCACCACAACGTCCACGTACTTGGCCAGCTCGCTTGACAGGTGCTTGCGCAGACGCGTTAGGCTGGCCACAGCCTCATTCGTGTCCGCATCCTCGCCGATGTCCTCGCTTCGAGCCTCGCTCTTGTCGGGAACGAACGTGAGCAGTTCTTTGGCCTCGGCGAGCACCACACGCTTGCACTGCCGCATTCGCGAGACCTTGGCTTCCAGCGCGTTCGCGTGTGTCTGGACGACGTGCCGCCGCAGTGTCTCCAACGCATGTGCGCAGTCAGCCTCACTATCGGCTTCCAGTTGCCGGATCTTGGCGCAACTCTCGCGCTCCAGCGACGCCTCTAGAGCCTCCAGCGCCTCACGAGACGCCGCCTCCAGCTGCTTTTGATGCTCGCGTACCGCTTGCTCACGGGCTTTGGCTGCGTTCGCGTTCAACACCTCCACTTGCGCCTCGTGCTGCTTGTGCATGCAATCCTGCAGATCCATGACGGCCACGCGGTGCTTCATCTTCAGGTCTCGTTCCAGCTTCTCCTGCTGTGCGCGGTGTGACGTCGAGAGCAGCTGGGTCAGCTCGTCGGTCTTTTCGTCAAGCTCCAGGGCCGCCCCCGCCTTGATCCTCGCCATCTCCTCCTCCTGCTTAGTCTGCAAGCGGCGTCGAAGCTGCTGCAGCTGGGCCTGCGCACCGAAGGCCAGCACCGTTCGCAGCTTCTGCAGCTCCTCCTGCTCGTTGTGACCGTGGCTTCGCTCTATCTCGCGCATCAGCTCGAGCGTGTTGGCTTCCTGCTCCTTCAGCGCCAGCGCGGCAGCCTTCTCTCGCCTCGTAAAGAGGTCTTGCTCGAGCTCGAGCTTCTTGTCAGCCTCCCACTGAGCCATCGCGGTGCGGAACTCGCTCTCCATGATCTTGACGCGCTCGTCGCGCTCGGACTGGATTTGCTTCTCGACGAGTTGCTGCTCTTGCAGCATCTCCATCTTCAGCTTCGTCTCGAGACGCGACAAGAGGTCCGACAACTGCTTCTCGTGCGTCTCGCGAAGGCTCTGGAGCGTTTGCTTCCGGCTGGCGACAAGCGTTGCCCGCAGTGTCTCGACCGAGTCTTGCTGCTCCTGCTCGTATTTCTCCATCGCCAAGCGGACTGCCGCCTTCGTCTCGCGCTCGTACTCCTCGCGCAGCGTCAACAGCGCCAGGCTCTTCTTGGATTCGTACCGCCGCCGGAGCTCGTCCAGGTACGCCGCCAGCGTGTGCGTGTGGTGCTCGAGCATGGCGTCGGCGTCGCGCTGCGTCTCTCGGCGACTCTTCTCTGCTAGGTCGCGCACCAGCCGCGCCTTGCGCTGCAGCACTTGCTCTTCTCTCGACAGTGGCGAGTCTGCATCGTCGTCGAAGGTAGCGTAGTGGCCGGGTCTCGAGAGATTTCTAGCGTCGAAGGAGTCCAATCTCGACATCTCTGTGCGCGAATTGTCGTCCACGTCATCGCTGGTGATGGAGAACGACGCCAGTGACGCGCTGACTCCTGGAACTGCTATGAGCGGCGTCGGCACTCGCTGGCTGTGGACGGACTCGCTGTCGTTGTTGCTGCAGTCGCTCGTCATGTCCGCTGACTGTGCAGACGAGCGGCGATACCGGAACGCCCGCCGCCCAGCTGCTCCAGCCGACACTGCACTGCCAGTCTCGGCCCCTGTCACGGACCATAATGGCAACGTGAGCGATGCAGTCGCCATTGGGGCTTTGCTGATGCAGTGACAGTTGGGCATGCTCAAGTCTATATAAAGGCCACGGAAATGCTCGTACCGATGGTCCGTGCGCGTTCCAGCAGCCGGTCGCAGTTCTGCAGCGCGTTCTCGACCTCGTCGGCCACTTGGCCGGCCTGCTGTTGCTTGGTTTTCGCTGCTTGCCCGCGTTTGCAATCGTCAACACCGTTCTCGTTGCCGGTCAATGGAGTGCTGGGAAGGTGCTGCTCGTCCTGGGGCTTCACAGGCGAAGGTGCAGCGGAGGCCACCGGCCTGAGCGAGCGGAAGAACGCCAAGCGCTTCTCGACGGCCGTCAGCTCGCGCTCCATGTCCCCGCAGACGTCCGCGGCCAGCGTCGTCGCGCTTGGATCGCCGAGCGTCCACGCGGCCTTCTCCAAGACGTCCATCGGTGCGTCGCGCCCCTCAGACGCGCTGCCAGACACAATAGCGACGACAGAACGGATGTGGAGCACTCAATGGAGTTGCGCCGAGCTGTGCGGCGTCACTGGATGGACCAGGCGAGCGTCCGGGCGGGCGTCAGGGTGTTCGCGGCGTGCGCAACTCGTCGGTTCAGCATCGAAGCGTCGCGGATACTTCCCACGAAAGTATTCATCCCCTGTGTGTTCAAATTTTATGGGACTTACAGTGCGATTCGGTTCCGACGCCATTTGGGGCGAAAGCTTGGTGGGAAGCGTCGGGAATGAGCGCCGTCTCATGCCGCCACAGTGCTGGCGTCGCGCTCGCACTTGTTCGCCCGCATCATGCCGCCGTGGAGGAAGTCCTGGTGCACTGCCACCAATGCGCAGTGCTGGTGGCAATGCTCGCCCGCTCCATTGAAATGGTCTCGCTTGAAGTTGAAGTGCGGGGAGGGAGAGCGAGCGCTGGTCGGTCTCAGGCTTAGCAGTCCATCAGCTCCTGTCAGCCATAGCAGAAAATATGAAACGTTTTAAATCATCGATAATGACAAGAGAGTTCAATTTGAAGAATCCCATCTTGATTAGGAAGCTATATATTTGATTTAGAAGGTAATATGAAGGTCAGGTGTCTGGAAAGGAGGATCGGGTGCTCTTGCCTAGGTAAACAACCAACCGGCTTTCGTTTCGCTAAACACAAAACGACGTGCGAAGTCCCGACGTGACGCGCGGCGCTCACTTCCAGAAACCCGCGGGTTTCCTTCTCTCATACAAACCGCAAGAAGTCACTGGCTTCACAGAAACCCACAGGCCCATTTCCCTCTTCAGTGACCTTCATCTCCCGCACTTGACTGACCGTCTGACGAAAGTGCCCAAGCACCCAGCCCAAAAGATCGATCGGGCGTGGGCGGCAGTTCGCGATCGCTGGCCTTTCCCAACAGTCTCCGGAGGAGGATAGTGAAGCGAGTGGCCATGAGCGGCAAGCAGCCTGCTGAGCGCACGATGCAGTTCCAGGACGAGCTGCCGCCGCTGCCGCTGCCGTCGCTGGAGGACACGCTGGAGCTGTACGCCAAGACGTGCGAGCCGCTGCTGACGCCGCAGGAGCTCGAGCACACCAAGGCCGTGTGCCACGACTTCCTGCACGGCGTGGGTCCGCAGTTGCAGGCCATCCTGCAGGAGCGCGCTGACTCGGAGCGCAACTGGCTCGAGGAGTGGTGGGAGACGTTCGCGTACCTGCAGCCGCGCTACCCGTCGGCCATCAACATCAACTGGTACGGCGTGCTGCCCGGCAACTGGGGCCCGCGCGACATGAGCCAGTGCGAGGCCGCCTCCATCTTCACGCACGCCATCCTCAAGTTCCGCAAGAACCTGCTCGAGTGCGTTCCCTGACAGACTTCCACTCGCTACGGTGGTTCGTGGAGACTCACCTTGACCTGTCTGCCAACGCCAACAGGGAGAAGTACCCGCCGGAGAAGCTCATGGGCCGCCCGCTCTGCATGTACACGTACTCGCGCATGTTCAGCTCGTGCGTCATCCCCGGCGAGGAGTGCGACGAGATGCGCGACTACCCGAACGACGCCAAGCACATTCTCGTTCTGCGCAACAACTGCATCTGGGCACTCCAGGTCTTTGACGACAACGGAGAGGAGATCCCGCTCGCGGACATTCTCCGGCAGTTCGAACTCGTGCGTGAGGAGGCGACCGGGTTGTTTGACTTGGAGCGCTACCCGCCCGTCAGCGTGCTCACGTCAGAGAACCGCACCAACTGGGCCAAGGTGGGTCGCCATGCAGCGTTGACTTGTACTAGAATGATTCTGATGGAGTGTTTGCCTCCACGAAAACCAGGCTCGCAATCACATCATGGCGCTCGACGACATTAACAAGGAGTCGTTCGAGATCATCGAGCGCGCGCTGTTCTGCATCGCGCTCGACGAGAGCTCGGCGTCGACCTACGACGAGGTAGGCCGACTCGTCCCCTACAAGCTATGTCCGACCGACACGGTCTTCTAACATCCATTCCTTACCATACCACCAACAGATCGCGCGCAACTGCCTCCTCGGAGACGGTCGCAACCGCTGGTACGACAAGCCATTCACGCTCATCATCCACGAGAACGCGCGTGGTGGCCTGAACGGCCAGCACGCGTGGGCCGACGCGCTCGTGGTCGTTCGCCTGTTCGACTACTGCATCAAGTACGTGAATGAGAACTTCAAGGCCAAGTTTGCGGACCGCTCGTCGCTGAAGCCGACGCTCGGGCTCAAGCCGAAGCGGCTCAAGTGGGTGCTGGACAACGCGGCGTACACTGCGATTGAATGCGCGAGTGCGGCGGTTGGGAAGCTCATCCACGCCAGCGATATCGCTACGCTGCAGTTCAACCACTATGGCTCGGCCTTCCTGAAGCGCTACAAGCTGACGCCGGACTTTTTCATCCAGATGGCGATCCAGCTCGCGCACTACAAGATGCACAACCGCGTGCCGGCGGTGTACGAGACGGCGCACACGCGTCTGTTCTACCACGGGCGCACGGAGACGATCCGTGCGCTGTCGAACGAGTCGCTGGCGTTTGTTAAGGCGATGGAGTCGGACGCGTCCGAGAGCGTCAAGTGGGACGCGCTCAAGACGGCGATCGAAGCACACAAGGAGATGCTCAAGAAGTCCCTGATGGGCGAGGGCGTGGACCGGCACTTCATGGGCCTGCAGATCGTGTCGGAGATGTCGGGCATCTCGCCCAAGCCGTCGCTGTTCACGGACAAGGCGTTCGACTTGAGCAAGAAGTACCTGATCTCGACGAGCAATATCAGCGGCGGCCCTGGCGCGAGTCCCATCTGGGGCGGCTTCTCGGCCATGTACAACGAGGGATACGGCGTGTGCTACGCGTTCCAGCCGGACCGCATCAACGTGAGCATCACGTGCTACCACGTGTGCAAGGAGACGGACGCCGCGACGTTCAAGCGCCACCTGGAGACGGCGCTGCTCGAGATGGTCGAGCTCTGCCTCTCGCGCAATGTTATTTACGTCGGCTCGTCCAAGATCTAAAGCGGCTGAAGCACGACGCACATGGACAGCGGCGCTTGGAGCACGGCAGGCAGCAGCGACGCATGGAGGTAGGACGAGAGGATCGCGGGAGGCCATTGGACTCGCTGAAGCCTTTGAGAAGCATGGAACACAGCAAATCTACGCTAAAATCGCTTTTTAGCCAATGAAAGCACGGTAAATCAATCGTTCGTGGCGATGATTGGTCAGTAATCAGGTCTTCCAGCGATCTTTCCTTGTTGCTGCGCGATCTTGGCGAAAGGTCGCGTCCGTCAGCGAGTGTGTCATTTCCGCCTTTCTTATCTTGGTTGCCAATCAACCCCAAAGTATCTTGCACTCAGTATGGGAGAATGGACGCCAATGTTTCCCTGGTGCTTCCAGCCGCTTCATATCCAGATTTGCCGTCTCCAGCGCCAGCGCTCGGTCTGCCCAGTCCTCAGTCGCTCTACGCGTCTATCACCAGCCGACGGACGATGATCGGTGCTGCCTGGTGGTGGGCGGCGGCGACCGTGGCCCTGTCAGCCGTCCGGGGCGTCCACGGCGGCTTCTACGTCTGCCCGGACGCCTGCGAGGCGCTCGTGCTGCCGCGAGACATGGAGTCCATCGACGACTGTCTGTGCCCGTCGTCCTCGCTCCGGAGCGAGTACCAGGAGGAGGAGGACGACGAAGACGGCATGTTCCAGTGCGTCGGCAGGTACAAGCCCAGAGAGGACGAGGATGACCCGCGCTCGGTCGCCGACTGCGACTGCTTCCTGCCGTACCAGAAGGACCCGGCTACTGGCGCGTGCCACCTGCGTGAGTGCCCGCGCGCGGGCAACTATCAGCGCAAGAAGTCGAGTCGCCAGGGCGTGACATCGCTAGCAGACTGCGACTGCATGTCTCCGTTCGTAAAGGACTCGCCGTCGGGCGAGTGCGTGCCTGCTGTCAACAACTACGAGTGCCCTCCACACTCATCGCCGTCAATGGACCAGCCGCAGGGGGACTACACGTACCCGCACCGGCACCGAAAGCAGAAGGCGCCTCGGTCATTCGCCGACTGCCACTGCGACTGGGGTTTTGTCCGTATGGCGACCGGCAAGTGCGAGCGCGAGAAGGCGACCTATGCGTGCCCAGTTCACTCCACCAGAAGCCCGGACTTGATGCCTGGCGAGCACCCACGCGGGTTCTTCGACTGCGAGTGTGACACGAACGGATACGAGCGCAACGAGCAAATGCAGGCGTGCGTCAAGATCCCGTCGCCTGATGATGAAGACACAGACGAGTACGTGGACGACGAAGACTTTGAGTGCCCGGCGTTCTCGCGGACGCTGGCCAGGTTCCCACACTCGATCGAGCAGTGCGCGTGCTTACCCGGGTACTCGTGGAAGCTGCCTGAGATGACGTGCGTGAAAGCATCGGCCTACTCTTGCCCCGCTCACGCGCACTTCAGCCCCAACCGGCGCGGAGACGGACGTTCTCAGCTTTCAGCACCAGCGGGTTTTGCCGACTGCGAGTGCGCGCGGGGTTACGTGCGCGACGATAACAACGGGCAGTGCCTTGCGTGGTTCCTGCGCGATGGGAATTCTTGTCCGTCGTTTGCAGTTCTCACGCGTTGGCCGCTTCAGAGCAGCGCCAACTGCGAGTGCATCTACGGGTTTAAGAACGTGACAATCGACCGAGACGAAGACGAAGAAGACGACGAAGAAGATAATAAACACCCCAAGAAGGAGTGCCGATCAACTCCAGCCGGTGACAAGGAGCAGCGTCAGATGCCAGTGTGTCCTGCGCGCTCTTTCGCTGTAGACTGGCCCGTTGCGCGCGTGAAGGATGACTGCGCCTGCCTCTTTGGTTACGAGCGAGCCCCACTCTACAAGAAGGGTGACACCGAAGAAGATCCGAATGGTTTCCGGTGCGTTCAGAGCGAGAGCGTCGATCTGGACGAGCACGCCGCGAAGTGCCGAGCTCCGCTGGTCATGAACCCGCTCACTGGCGGTTGCCATTACCCCGTTGAGGACGTCAAGTCTTCCCTTTCGACTGTTGACTACACTCTCGGCAGCAATGGAGACGACGACAAGGTCCAAGATCGCGATGTGATCGTCCTGAATGGCGTCGAGTACGACTACGTGGTCGCCGACGACAACATTCTGGTCATCCAAGGCGACATTGCGATCGGTGAGCGATTGTCATGGCCCATCGCAAACAACCAAGGGGAGAGCTCTCACGTATTGCTTCACGGATACTACAACGCTGAGCGCGACCACCGGTGGCGCGACGCCACGATGTGCTTCCAAGTGGATCCAAGCGCGGAGCCAATGGAGCGTGTGGTGCTGGACGCCATGAAACACATCTCTTTGGTGACGGGTTTCAACTTCCAGCGATGCTATGACGACGACTGCTCTGTTGTCAACACAGACGATGTGGGTGGCAAAGCTGTCACATGCGCGCAAGACTATGTCAACGTCAAGGCCACTCAGTCATCGTGCTTTTCCTACATTGGGCGTATCGGAGGCGCGCAGACGCTTGGCGTATCGACAGAATGCGGGCTTGGCAACATCATGCACATTCTTCTCCACGCGATGGGCTTACGCCACGCGATCGACCGTCCGGATCGTGACCAGCACGTGCGCATCGCGTGGGAATGCATCCCCGAGCATAAGCGGAGCTTCTTCCTCGTCGAGAAAGAGGAAAGCGCCAAGAAGTCGGTTGCTGGCGACAATGCCGACGACCTGGTTAGCGCGTTCACGAACGAGCCGTACGACTTCTACAGCATCATGCACCACCCGACAAGCGTGTTCGTGCACGACGAAGACAGTGGTGGCCGCCGGCGGCCGAAGTGGTGCCAAAGCATCGTGCCGCTGATTGGTGACCCAAGCGATCGTCAAGGCGTCATGGGGCTTATGGGCCAGCGCGCACTGCTGACTGTCACGGACATCCACTCCGTGTGGCGCGTCTACCCGTCGCTCCAAAAGGGCGGCGCTGTGCCAATGCCGCAAGTTGCCGCGTCGATGCACCAGCCCGGGCAGAAGAGCGGCTTGGTCGTTGACATCGGAAAGGTGCACGAGAGCAAACTGCACGATGAGCCATCGACCGGCGTGAGCGCCTCGGCTCTGTCGACCTCCAGCAAGAAGCCGTCGTCTGTGCGCAGCTTTATCAAGCGCGTGACGAGCTTCTTGGGGGCCGTCGCGGTGCTGTGCGGCTTTGGCGCCTTCATGGTCTTCGCCGTCATGGAGGCTCGCAAGCGCGCGCTGGCGATGCGCGGCGGCGGCGACGGCTACTACGCCGAGCTGCTGCTCGCCGACAAGGGCGGCCTCAATGACTGAGCTCCTGCATCGATATGTGGTAAATGTACATGCCTGCCCTCAAAGTGCTGCGAGTCTCATGTGTTGTGCGGCCAACGAAGGGCAGAGCAATGCAACAGCAAGCAGCGGCGACGTCGATTGACAGGGGCTCTGTTCGTGATTCGTGTCTCCTCTTGCATCTACGGCCCCGTTCGCTGCCACCAACGCCCGCCGGGGGCTTCTGGTCCGCGCCGCCGTCGTCTACTGGTCTGCTAATAATTCCGCCAGGCGCGCGTTCACGTGCACCTCGCCCTTGGCCGCCAGGTACTTGGCCAGCGGGATCTACATGCAGCCATCGCTATCATCAGTACGCGCTCACCCACCCACATGTTCGTTAGTCATCGGGACGGCGGAGACGCACCTGCTGCTTGAGCGCGTCGCCCTCGAGCCCGCTCAGCAGCTGGATGATGAGGTTCGAGTTGATCTGACGCAGCTCGGCGGCCTCCTTGGCGATGGCCACAGCGCGGTCGAAGTCGCCCTGGTTCTTGGCGTTGACGACGCGGAAGTGGAACGTCTTGGTGGTCGGCGCGATGCGCTTGTTGGCCATGAGCGTCCAGAGCGCCTCGACCTGCTCCTGCTGGTCGTGCTCGGCCAGGTACTTGGCGACGCGCACGAGGCTCTGGTTGCTGACGTAGTGGCGCAGGTTCTCGGCCGTCTGCAGCCACTCGAGCGCGAGCTCGGGCGCGTCCTGCTTGAGGCAGGCCGAGACGAACGTGCCGGACGCGAACTGGCTCGGGTACACGAGCTTGGCGTCGCACAGCAGCAGCGCGCGCTGCACCTCGCGCAGCTCGTCCGTGCCCTTCATCTCGCGCACCACGTGGTTGATCTTGGCCTCCGTCAGGTACAGCGCCGCCGTCGGGATCGACAGCCGCGCGCCGATCGAGTTGAGCGCCTTGGTGATGTCCGCCACCGAGCCCTCGATGCGCGGGTACTCGACGTTGCCGCTGAACGCGCGCGACGAGCCGACGGCCGCCGCCGCGCCAACATGAGCAACAGCAGAGCGGCGCGCCGCCGGGGCGGACGAGACCGCGCGCAGCACCGCGCGCACCAACGCCATGATCCAGTCGGCCCGAGTCCTTGAGTTGCGCTGGGTAATGGGGAGCAAGCAGCTCTCTCTCTCCACGAATCGTGCGGCCCCATGTCTTTCGCGAAATTACACAACTAACCTTTCAAAGTACCGTCAGATACATCGTAATAATCCAAATCAATCCGTCTGTTGATGTACTCCGTTCTTGCGGTCACATAGGCGGAGTACCGGTATTACATACCGTCCAGCCACACGCTAGAGCGCGGCCCACCACAAGAAAGCAGCGAGTCGAGTCGGCCCCGAGTCTGCTCGTCCCCGGCCTCTCCCTCCCCCCGACGGCGATCATGGCGAGCGTGGGGCGTATGCAGGCGATCCGCACGGTCATCTCCTCCTGCGGGCGGCAGGCGGGCACGCGGCCGTTCGCGCGGCGCGCGTTCTCCGTCCCGGCGGCGGCGGCGGCGGCGGCGCCGGCGCAGCGGTCGGCCGAGGAGTGGATGGAGAACATCCGCCTGTCGGCAGCCAAGGACCCGTTGATCAAGCGCACGAAGCTGGCCTCGTTCCTCAAGACGGTGACCACGAGCGAGCAGCTGGAGGCCTCCAAGGAGATCATGAAGATCTACGAGCAGAAGCGCGTGGACCCGGACGCGAATGCCGCCGGGCTGTTCGTCAAGAAGGCGCTCGAGCTCGACGCCGCCGACGTCGCCTTCGACGTGCTCGAGGCCAACTACCGCATCGGGCTCTTCCTCGAGCCCTCCACGCTCAACAAGCTGCTCTCCAAGTTTCTCAAGGACGGCGCGCTCGACAAGGTCTTCACGCTGCACCAGATCGGCAGCCAGAAGTACAAGGTCAAGTCCACCGAGCGCACCTACGACATCCTCATCCGGTGTGTATCGTGTGGCCTTCGACACTCTCTATCTACTCCTGCTCTGACGTCTTGATCGCCTTCGTCTTGTCCTCGCCAGCGCTTCCATCGAGCAGGAGGACTACGACAAGGCGGTCGACTTCCTCAAGACGGCCGCGTGCGTTCCCGACGAAGTGCTGGCCACCACTCGCCGTGCGCTAACTGACTCCTGTGCCCGTGATGTCTGCAGGGAGAGCCACAAGCTGCAGCGCGTGACGTGCAACAACCTGCTGTTCAAGCTGAAGGAGAACGAGCTGCAGGACAAGATCGACGAGGTCGCGGCCTTGATGAAGGCGGCGGGCGTCGAACCCAACGAGACCACCAAGAAGATCCTGCAGTAAGCAGCAGCAGCAGCAACAGTCGTTTCTTTCGGCGCCGAGGCGTCGGTGCAGGCGCGCAGCGGTGTGGAGGCGCAGGCACCAGCTCGCCAGGCGTGAACGCGAGGCACCCACCGAACCCAAAACAAAGAAACACCACACTTCATGCCCATTGCCGGTCGCACGCCTGCAGACATTGTTCGGGCTGCAACGGATTGCCGTTGGCATCGTCACAGAGACAAGCGAGCAAAGTGGCGGCCGTGTTCAGTGATTGATGCCTGGCCGTCATCTACAGTTCGACAGTGTGTTTGTATCGTAGGGACGGATTCGCTCCCAGTTCCCGAGCCGAGCCGAGTCGCCTACTTGGTCTGGTTCTTGACGCCGAGGATGCGCTGGCGGATCTCGTCCTGGTTGCCGAGGTAGAAGGCCGTGAGCGGCGCGATGGCGTCCTTGTGCGGGATGGGCTTGAGGTCCTCGTCCAGGTGGTAGACGAGCGGGATGCCCGTGGGGATGTTGAGCTCCGTGATCTCGTCCTCCGAGATGTTGTCCAGGTGCTTGACGAGCGCGCGCAGGCTGTTGCCGTGCGCGGCCACGAGCACGTTCTTGCCGGCCTTGATGCTGGGCACGATGGCGCTCTCCCACTCGGGCAGCACGCGCGCGGCCGTGAGCTCGAGCGACTCGCTCAATGGCAGCTCGGCCGGCGGCACGTCCTGGTAGCGCACGTCGTTGCCCGGGTAGTACTCGCTGTCCGTGTCGAGTTGCGGCGGCGGGATGTTGTAGCTGCGGCGCCACTGGAGCACCTGGTCGGCGCCGTGCTTGTCCACCGTCTCCTTCTTGTCGAGGCCCGTGAGCGCGCCGTAGTGGCGCTCGTTCAGGCGCCACGTCTTGTGCACCGGGATCCACATGCGGTCCGTCTGCTCGAGCACGTGCCAGAGCGTGCGGATGGCGCGCTTGAGGTACGACGTGTAGGCCACGTCGAAGGCGTAGCCCTCCTTGGCCAGCAGCTCGCCGGCGGCGCGCGCCTCCGTGTTGCCCTTGGCGGACAGCTGCACGTCGTACCAGCCCGTGAAGCGGTTCTGCTTGTTCCACTCGCTCTCGCCGTGACGGATCAGCACCAGCGTGTGTGTGTGCTTGAGAGCCTTGCGCTGCTGGTGCAGGGCCATCACGGAGCGGCCGCTGGCGCTGCCATTGAGGCGCGCGGCGAGCCCGAGCGAGCGGTGGAGAGCGAGCACCATGGCGGTCCGAGCGGTGGCGGCGGTGTCAGGAGTCGGAAGGTCTGAAAACCGTTTCTGCTTGGGGGGCGAGCTGCTGCGATGATGTGTTTTGTGGTCGTGAAGGGCGGTAATACCGGTTTTGTGCCGGTTGTACCGGTGTGAATCACTTGATCGTTGTATGCCCATCCTCGCCGAAAGATCGCTTACTCATCGCGGAGCCGATGCACAAACGCAATGCCGACATTGCAAGGCCAGACTTGAGGTTTGTATGGGATACGGACGCAATGCACTGCGCCGACAAGCATGGACGCCATGGGCCATGGCACACCGGCCGGTCGTCGCCTACCTCCATGACGGTTTTCAAGCGACTACCAAGTAGTGAGGGAACCGGTCCGTGTATTGTTTCTCCGTCCTCACTACGCAGCGGGCGCCTCGTCACGCCAGCCAGCCAGCCAGCCAGCCAGCCAGCCGGCGAGCGAGCGAGCGGCAGTGGCGGCACGGACGCGCTCGTGCCTGCACCGTCGTCCACCATGGGCCGTCGTCTTCGTTCTGCTCGCGCTCAGGTGTGTCTAAATATCCTCCTGAGACTTGCGCACGATCCGGCGGCAGTGCTTCTTGAACGCGTCCTTGTCGTTCCGCCACTCGACCTGCGGCAGCGGCAGCAAGCATCTCGTTAGGAGGAGACTCACTCTCCAAGCATGAGACCAAGCAGGACTGGGACGCACCGCCGCGTCAATGTTGGCCGGCGACTCGTCGTTGGGGTCCGAGAGCATCGAGATGACCGACACGAGGATGGACTCGACGCCCAGGATGGGGCGCCACCGCTCGTCCGCCGTCTCCTGCTGGTTCAGGTGGTCCTCTCCGGGCGGGTGCAGGATCGAGATGCACACCACGCCGGTCGAGTACACTAAGGAAGGGGGGAGGGAGCAAGCACATGTCAGTCCCGTTACTACATCAGCCACGCGGATCATGCGCGGGGTCGTCCCCACCGTTCGGGTGCCACATCTCCGACTTGAAGGTCATCTTGGGCGGCATGTTGGGGAAGTTGGGCGGGAACTCGAGCACGGCCTTGAAGAAGCCGCCCTCGTACAGCGTGTCGGGCGGACCCACGAGCAGGATCTCCCAGTTGAAGATGTTCTCGTCGTCGCCCAGGCCCACGGACACGCCCTCGGGCGGGTTGCGGCTCATCTCTGGCAGCATGCGGAGCGCCATTTCCATCCACCGTCAGCCCTCGTCAAACCCCCTACCGGGACGGGAGAAAGCGCCCGCAAGACGCGGGACACGCACCAAGGAACTGCCTCCGCAGCAGCTCGCGCGCATAGTCTGTCGCGCCCGCCATCGCTCCGCTCTGCTCTCGCTCCTCGCCGCTTCTTCTCCGGACTCGGACTGGGACTCGCCGCCGTTTCTTTCCTTCTTTGCCTCGCCGACCTTCTCGACGCCACCTTCGATCTGCTACGACCCATTCACCCAAGCGGTGCTCGACAATAACCTGCAATATTTAAAGTGTGTTTGATGGATAAATCAGAAGCACCCAATTGATCAAAAACACACATTTCAGTGGTTTGGGTGAACGAGATCGAGTGGGGTTTTGTTTGAACACTGCAACGCGGTCAAGTCCATTTCTTCATGGGCATTTTCGGGTCGGGATGCACTGCTCCTACGTGTACAGGCTGGGCTACCGGCCCTTCTCGATGCGGATCTCCGACAGCGAGGCGATGGTGCTCCTGGTGATGGCGCCGGCCATGGCAGCGGGCGCGATGATCGGCCCCTTGCTGGCGGCCTCGCGCTCGGTGCGAGAGGCTGCGTTGAAGATGTAGACGCCGCAGATGACGAGCGCCATGCCCGACCAGTTGAGTGGCGTCACGTCCTCGCCGTAGCGGTAGATAGACAGCACGATGATGAGCGCTCGTTTGACGCAGTTGGCCACGCTGTGCGTGACGGGCGACACGAGGCTCATGAGCATGTACGCGAACGCGCTCTGCAGGTAGAACCCGAGGCCGGCGAACGACAGCAGCATGACGACGTAGAGCGCCGATGTGTCGTCCTTGCTGGCCTCGACGACCGCCTCCCGCGGCGACGCCATCCAATTGTACGCGATGAACATGAGCTGCATCGCCACGGCGATCAGGCTCGTGTACAGCTGCAGCTGCGAGACGCTGCGGGACAACACGAGCAGAGCGTCAGCAATGTCGTGGTGGGACGGCGGCCACACAAGCAGGAACTGCACGCACGTGTACGAGCGGTTGAGCAGGCGCTTGGTGAGCACGTTCTGGATGCAGTCGACGCAGTTGGACATGAGCGCTGCGACGAAGCCGATGACGTGGAAGGACGCGTCCGAGAGGCTGCAGAACACGAGGCCCAGGACGATGGGCACCAGCGACGCGTTGACGCGCCAGCCCGTGCGCTGGCCCAGCAAGATGTATGTCAGCACGACCGTGAAGAAGGGCGCCGACGACTTGATGGTCTCTGCAGGCAGCACGCGGGAGTTAGCCTGGTCCGCGACTCATCGGATGCCACAATGACACAGTCCACGCACGGGTGAAGGAGACGGCGATGTACTTGAGCGCCGTGAGCCCGAGCAGCACTGTCAGGATGCGCACGCCGCCCAGCACGATCATGTCCTTGAGCCCGCCGCCGTAGACAACCTTGAGCACGCCGTTCTTGCAGGCGGCCCAGCCCACAAGATACACCTCGGAGGCCAGCCCGCAGACCACCGAGCTACCCAGCTGCGCGAGTGATAGGTAGTTGGAGTCCACCTGGAGCTTGGCCACCACGTAGCGGTTCGTCCACAGCGTGATGAGGCTCAGCAGGTACCATGCTGCTCCACAAGCGTCACCACGTCAGCCATCGCGTCGCTCCGGCTGCTAAGAGGGGAGTTCCGCCGCACCGTACCGGAGATGCAGACCGCCACCTTCTGGTCGGTGCTGAGCGTCGGCATCATGGGCTTCTCGTACAGCTTTCCCATCGCAGGCCGCGGTCCCCGGTGCTGTGAGTCCTCGCCGGCTTCTTCGTCCACTTGCGGCGACCACGTACGCGCCGTGATCGAGCGTGCGGTGCAATTCCCGCGATATCACGATGAAGTAGCGCCAATGAACGATAGCGTTACTTCCGCGGCACTGGCTGTTTCGGCGTGCGGGCATTTCAGCCAATCATATGCACATTGAATCACTTTCGACGAATTTTATTGGTGGATAATTGTTAAACCGTTCGACATGGCTACACTTGTTGCACTGAAGGGGTCCGAAAATAGCTGCAGGGCAACGCGTCCACTGTGGGCGCCGCTAAATCCGCCACGCTCTGTCGGTGAGCATGCAGAGGCGCAGCGCCAGGTCACCTTCGCGTTGACTCCGCGGCTGTTCTTCTGGCGTTGGTATCGCGGCGGCGGCAACATGGGCGGCCGGAGCTCCAAGACCAAGCCGGCGACGGGCCAGGCCGACACGGTCGTCGAGAGCTTCACGGCCCCCGACGGTGGCGACGAAGCTGCGAGTGCGAGCGGCAAGCGGACTCCAGTGCCAAAACAGAGCTCTCAGCGGCGCCTGGTCAAGGAGATCTGGAACAGCAAACCTGTGGAAGCGACGGATGCGGGCTCCACATCGCAGCCGAGCCCGACCAAGCGGCAGGGGCTGCAGATGTCCTCCGACGAGGAGTCGGACGCGGAGAGGAAAGCGAGAGAGCTGGAGAAGAAGAAGAGCAAGAAGAAGCGGCGGAAGGGGTCGCGCGAGCAGGAGCCCGTGCAGAGGGCCAACGCGGTCAAGCTGAACGAGGTGCAAGTGGTCAAGAAGCCGCCAGGCGACGTCTCCCCTGAGCGGGTGCAGCGCTTCGAGGAGATCAAGGTGGCGTACTCGATGCGCAACGTGGCGTCCAGGAACGGCGAGACGCCATTCCCGTCGCGCGCCGAGACCAAGGCCGAGTCGCTCGCGCGGTTCTACACCGGCCGCGATGCCAAGTCGGTGCCCCCCACCGTGGCGACCAACGGGGAATCAGTTACTCAGTCCAGACTTGACGACGGCTCACTGAATCGACCCTCAAGCGCCAGCTCGCCGTCCTATCAGTCCGAGTCGAGTCCTCGACCGCAGGTATGATGTGCTGCTTTGCTCGCCACCGATGCAAAGACACTCTCGAAGCGCTGACAAGTTTTGCCTATCTGAACGCGGCACAGCGGACGCACCCATCGCAGTCGAAAGACGAGCAAGTGCAGCAGTTTGATGCGCGCCAGTCGGAGCAGGAGTCGACCGAGCTGCTGGACATCGACGAGCTGGAGCGCGAGGAGTCCTCCTCGGCGCCTGGGCCCCGCGCCACGACCTCGTCCTTCCAGCGCCTGGCGCTCACGCCCGCCAGCAAGATGCTCGAGTCGCGGTCCGCGTCCCTCCCCACCCCTCCGCTCCATCCACACCAGCTCAAGTCGCCCATGCACAGCCTCCGCCTGGACGACGCCGACGAGTCCATCATGAGCGCCATCTTGATGGAGACCCCGCCTTGCTCGGCGAGTATTGACAGGAGATAACACGTTGCAGTATCTATTCAAACATACTGTTCTCGTCGAAATAGGTACGATTGAGAAATATCCAGATGGTGCGTCCAAGTCTTTTCTCTTGAGTTGAGATCAGCGTCGGGGGGAATCAAGAAGGGGGGACGAGCATGGCGCAGTGGCGGCGCTTCGCGTTCTTCGACAAGGAGGTGCTCAAGGACGGCAATGGGCCGTGGATGAAGGTGCGCGTTGTCTCCCGCTCCCGTGGCGGCCTCGCGCGTCTCTGGGCGGTCACTGGAGCCCGAGAACTGACCGATTTACTTATCTGTCCGTCTCTCCCCATCGACCGAGCGCAGGGCGTGGACATCACGGCCATGAGCGCCAACCGCGGCATGATCTGCGTGGGCGACGCCGACGGGTTCGTGCACCTGGCCAACCGGCAGCTGGAGGCGCGCAAGTTCCAGGCACACGAGCACTTTGTCTCGCACGTCGTCATGGTCCGTTGCACCGTCTTGAGTCTCGAGTCGCTCCGGGACGCGCTCTCACCAACGCTATGACGTGTGGGGAACGCGCAGATGAAGCGCAGCAACGTGCTGGTGACGGTGGGTGACGGCATTGACCCGCGCAGCGAGGAGCAGAAGGCGCAGTCCAAGGCGGTGGCCGAGGCCGGCCGCGCCGCCACCGCCGAGGACGTGTACACGCCGAAGCAGTCGGGCAAGAGCACGGCGGTGGCGCGCTTCTGGCGCACGGACCAGCAGGACCGCGACGGGAAGCCCAAGCTGCTGCAGCAAGTGCCCATCTTTGCCAAGAAGGTGCGTCTCTCTCTCTCTCTCTGTCGGAACCTGCAACGCCGAGCACAGCCGGGCTGACGCGCAGTGGCTGCTGCGCAGTACCCGGAGGAAGCGGTGACCGCGTTCGCCGTGCACGACGACGTCAGCCAGTTCGCCGTCGGGCTCAAGAACGGCGCCGTCATCCTCTTCCGCAGCGACCTGAAGCGCCGCTCGTCGGACCGCCCGCCGCACCTGCTGCAGCCCGCGGGGCAGTACCCGGTCACGAGCCTCGCGTTCACGAGCAAGCCGATCAACGCCACCGTCTCGCACGTGTTCGTGTACGCGTCCACTCGCCGCGGCCTGACGTGCTACCACTGCACGCATGACGACCCCGCGGTCACCAAGGCCGCGGGTGGCGCGGCGGGCATGCCGCCTCGCGCCGTCGTGCTCGACGAGCGCGGCGTCGACGCCAACTGCGCGTGTGTCAACGACGAAGGAGAGCTCGCGGTCGGCCAGACGGACGCCGTCTACTTCTACAACACGGAGGATCGCTCTGTTTGCTTTGGCTTCGAGGGCGAGAAGAAGTACCTGAGCTTCTTCAAGCACTACCTGCTGGTCGCGCACGTCGACCCTCGAGGACGCCACCAGGTGAACGTGTACGACCTGCAGAACAAGTTCATCGCGTTCAACTGGACGCTTACCAGCGTTGGCGCGGGCGGCAAGGGCGGGCCCGGCGTGGGAGGTGCGCGTCGGCCGCCGTTGGCGCCTGGAAGCTCGCGGGGATCGACTGCTCCTGGAGCGCGCTTCGGACTGGACGACATGGAGGAGATCCGCCACGTCGTGTGCGAGTTTGGCGCGATCTTCGTGGTATCGTCGGTCGGCCACGTCTACCGCCTGAGCGAGAAGGACACGACGTCGAAGCTGGAGATCCTGTTCCGCAAGAACCTCTACTCGATCGCCATCTCGCTCGCGTTCAGCTCGAACTACGACATCAACAGCATCATGGACATTTTCCGCATGTACGGCGACCACTTGTACCAGAAGGGCGACTTCGACGGGTCTCTCCGACAGTACATCCGCACCATCGGCCACGTCGAGCCGTCGTACGTCATCCGCCGCTTCCTGGACGCGCAGCGCATCCACAACCTGACAGCGTACCTGGAGGCGCTCCACGAGAAGGCGTTCGCGAATGCCGAGCACACAACGCTACTGCTAAACTGCTACACCAAACTGAAGGACGTCAAGAAGCTCGACAAGTTCATCCAGCTGGACGAAGTCGACCCGTCGAAGAAGGCACGGGCGGATCGCTCCAGCAGTATGGCAGCAAAGCAGGCGGAGGAAGCGAGTAAAAGTCGCGACTCTCTCCAGCAGCAACAGCAGCAGCACCTCAACTTTGATGTGGAGACGGCGATCAGTGTGTTGTGGGAGAACTACCCCAAGCACGCGCTTACGCTGGCGCGGAAGCACGAGGAGCACAGCTGGTACCTCAAGATCCAGCTGGACCGCATCAGCTACGTCGAGTCGGAGGACTCGGTGGCGCTGTCGGACAAGGAGAAGGAGCGCGTGTCGGACGCGCTCGAGTACATCCAGCACCTGAGTTTCTCGGAAGCCGACTCGAACCTGCGCAAGTACGGCCGCACGCTCGTGACGCACTTGCCTGGGCCGACGACGGAGCTGCTCAAGCAGCTGTGCACGGGCAAGTTCGTTCCGGGCAACCCGAGTCTCAAGTCGGACCCCGGCGACTTCTTGCACCTGTTCGTGTCGCATCGCGCGCAGCTGAAGGAGTTCCTGCACTACATTGTCGAGGTGGAGACGGTCACCAACACCTCGATCGGCAACACGCTGCTCGAGATGGTCCTGAGCGATGACGACGACGAAGCCGACGGAATGGATGACATTGACGCGGATGGCACGCCATCGTCGACGAAGGTGCCAGCGCGCACACTGGCCGAGAAGGAAGACGCGGTTCTGCAGATCCTCGACAACCCCCGCGTCAAGTACGACGCCGACCACGCGCTGATCCACTTGCAGATGCACGGCATGAAGAAGGGCAAGCGGTACCTGTACAACAAGCTGCACATGTACCACATGCTGGTGCAATTCCACATCGAAGAGAACGACGACGAGAGCATCTTGGACGAAGTTCGGAAGCACGGCGAGAAGGACCCGAACCTGTGGTCGCTGGCGCTCAAGTACTTTGCCGAGCGCGGGCCTCGCCCGAAGGGCAGCCTGGCCTCGTCTGCGTCCGGCGAGGACTGGAAGGAGCTGAAGCAGCTGCTGTCGCTCATGGATGCGAATCCGGTGATCCCGCCGCTGCAGGTCGTGCAAGTGCTGAGCCAGTCGCGCGAGCTGCCCGTCTCGGTTGTCAAGCAGTACCTCGTGAATCAGCTCGCGGCGGACGAGCAGCGCATCGCCGACGACGAGGACAAGATCAAGGCGTTCAAGAGCGACACGAAGCAGATGAAGGACGAGATCGCGCAGCTCGGCAGCCGCGCCGTCGTGTTCCAGGCCACCAAGTGCGACCTGTGCAACCACGACCTGGACCTGCCAGCTGTGCACTTCCTGTGCCAGCACAGCTTCCACCTCAACTGCATCTCGGAGACGGAGCGCGAGTGCATGACGTGCTCGATGGACCACCGCCACATCCTGGGCCTCAAGACGCAGCTCGAGCAGAAGGCCGGCAACCACGAGCAGTTCTTCAACCAGCTCGAGACAGCCGCCGACGGCTTCAACACGGTCGCCGAGTACTTTGGCAAGGGCATCTTCAAGGGCAACCAGGTGGCCGACGACGGCGCGTTCGAGGCGCGCTTCAGCGCCGAGTTCTAGGGCCGAGCGGGGAGTGGAAGCGTGTGCCATGGCGAAATACCTGGACGCGAATGTATTCCAGTGCCGAGTTGGGCGTTTACCTTGCTAATGGGATGTCTGCGTGTGTGAGCCTGACCGATCAATCGTCGTCACTTGGCTTGGAAGTGACGGAACGCGGCCAGCTTGTCGCCGACGCAGCGATCGTAGAAGCGGTCGAAGAGCGGCAGCAGCGGCTCGTAGTGCACCGAGCAGTAGAAGCGCGTGGACTGGTACGCCGCCTCAAACTCGCGAGCGATCGCGCGATCGAGCGCGTCCTCGTCCTCGTCCTCGTCGTCGAACACGTCGCTGAACAGCCAGTCGCCGCCGTTGCGGTCCATGACAGTCGAGGTGAAGGCGGAGGAGAAGACGGCGCACATGGTGCTCTCCAGCGGCACTCGCATCTCCTCGAGAGTCATGAGCTGCTTGCTGCCGCCGTATCCAAAGGCGCTCGTCACCCTTTGAGTGTTGAGAAACCAGTCTGGTTCTTGAGCACGGACACTCCCGAGTCCCAACCAGGTCGACCCAGAATTCCAACTACTTGTCATCGAAGACATGAAGGACTGGAACGCGTTGTTCATGTTTTCGCGCGTCACAAGCACCAGGTTCTCGGAATATGTTCCTCGTGCCTTGGCAATTGCCTCGTCGATGCTTGCAAAAGCTTGGAGGTGCCGAATCACGTCGACCGTGTAGAAGGTGTCACTGCTTGCGCCGTCAACTCCGGTCTCGACTTCTGCGATTTGGCTGCCCGAGTGGTAGAACATTGGCTCGAAGTCGGAAGCAGCCGTCTGAGGCAAGACGAGCAGCGAGGCGCTTAACAGCAGCGATAGCAGGATAGTGGAGAACTTGGCCATCGCAGACGATGTGAAGCGAGGTCGTGGGTTGGGCTGGTTGAGGGAAAGATCGAAATGACCAAAGCAAAGCCGACCGTTGCCGCCAACCACCAAATCGAGGTGAAAGGCCTCTGGTGCATGGACCCGTTGTCACCGACGCAGCGTTCAAGCTGTCGCACCGATCAACATCATATTCTTGGACCTGCTGTCAGTTTTGCAACGCCCTCAAACTTGCACATTCGCATGCGTGAGCATGAACGACACATCGCAGCTTCCTCCTTGCTGTTGCGGTGGCATAATTTCATTCCTGGGCAAGCCACAACCGAAGCAGCTGACGACAAGAACGACCACGACAACGGGAATGGCCTTACAACCGTCAAGTTCCCGGTCGACAACGACAAAGCTCAGAGGCCTTGGGCTGTTGCTGGCCATCCTGGTGTTGATCAGTCGCTTTCGTCTGTCCGATGGGTTTGAGGTGGTGCGCACGGGGCGACAATGCAAAACGACCATCAGTACCAGAGTGTATTTACCTCGGTCCACAGTCGACGCGAATGACATGGAACGATTTGCCAGTCTCCAGCGACTCACCGACCCAAGCACCGACCCGTTCGAGGTTGACATGGACAATTTCACGACGATGCTCAACGAGTTCCGCGGCCGCACGGACCCAAAATGCGCCGAGAAGTACTTCCCGCTGCCCGGCACGTCAAGCGTAAAGCCCGTCAATGTGGGACGAGAAAGCAGCACCGCTATTCGAGCGGCGATTGATGGTTGCATGTGCAAGCGCACTCGCGACTGGCTGCTGCAAAATCTTCTGGCGACCTACAAGTGCGACTGGCCGGCTGCACATCAAGTGGATCTCTGGAAGCTGATCAAGCGCAAGCTAAAGCGTTTCAACCGGT